>JBBYHM010401405.1:0-13204 GCA_038381775.1 Adansonia rubrostipa
GGATAAGGATTGTCGGCAAATGGATTGGTGTCTAAACAATCATTATTCATTAATATGCCTTGACGTTTTTCTTGGGTCGATTTGTCTTTTTCCTTGATTAAGATTTTAAGTCGATAATCTTGAAGCTGGCCAATAGGATAATCCTCTGGTAAATCGTCACCATTATCATAATGATAACAAGAAGATTGCTTGTCTTGCAGTGTTCATGTTTGCTCAAGTTTGGATTTTAATTTGAAGGTTTTCATTGGTTGCTTTCTGACATGTTTCCCAAATTTTTTTTCAATGTATTAACTTATTAGAACAAAGACCAAAGACAAAATTCTATGCATGTATCATGTCTAATAATGTTTCTTTGGTTAGAGTTTTTTATTTTCTTTTCTAATATGTCTTGGAAGATAAAGAATTAAAGATGGCACTTTAAATTGATGAATCCAATCATAAAATGATATCTAAATGAAGCCTAAACTAAGAGGATGTTGTTTAGGTAAATTCCTTAAAGCACTTGCTATAAAAATGATCTAAACATTGGTAGATTCTTTGGGAAAAAAGTATGTGTGTATATATGTATATACATATAATTTCAATATTTTTTTTTATTGTTTATTTAAAAGGGTATTTTAGCTTAAATGATACCTATTTATGTCACAATTCATTATCAAATGAATGAATTATGCTTGTACATGTTATTATCTAAAATGATTTTTAAATATTGTTGATTTATTTAATAAAATAGACTTTAATTTTAAGTTGTGTGTTCATTTAAGAGTATATCTACTCATCTTAAATCTTGCATATTTCATATTTTAATCATTCCAAGGTTTTCAGTCCATGTTAGACTAGGCACAAAAATAAGGATTTTCTTCTTTTGGCCAAAAGGAAATAACATTTTAGGGTACTTTATATTACTAATATTTAAAACCTTTTTAAGACTATATTATTCAATAATTTTAATATCAAAATTAAAAAAAGTATTCATTTCTCAAAATTAAAAATTTTTTAACAATTTGAGACATTAAAATAAAAAGATGAAAGAAAGATGCAAAATACCCCTGCTGTGGAGAATGAACTCATCTGTGGGCCGTTGGCCTTTATGATTACATCTCTCTGGCAACATTAAATCATTAAACAGTGCCTCTAGGGAGGAATCCAATTGCTTAGATTCAAACTTTAAATCTATTAAATATTAATTGATTATATAAATCAATCAAATTAAATTTAAAGTTTATATCTCCTCACTTTTAGACAGCATACATTCTAATAACATAAGAAAGAAAGGCAAAGATCCTTAATCCGAGCAGCTGATATAACGATAACAACGAAAATGCCCATGCTCAATGATCATGACAATGAATAATCATGCACAAAGCTATAAGAAGATTGTTTCTTATTCCAAAATACTAAGATTACGTTATAGAGGTTTGCTGATTTCTATCAAAAAAACGTCGGACGATTAATTGATCTCAGATACTATGACTGCAATTGTAAACTAAACAAACACTCACTGATAAATATTGATGCAGTGGCAGGTAATCTATAGAAACTTTACTGGCATGTTATCATGGTCCCAGACGGTAAGGGCCATCAGCCATGTAGTGAGGATCCATATAAAAAGCTGCATTCTGTGGGTGCAGACCTTCCATCACCATGAATTGCATGTCTTCCGAAGGTTTCCAGTGACGTTTCCGTTGATTTATGAACCAATTATTAATTTGTTTCTGGTCCAAACCAGTTGATTCAGCCAATGCCACCTTCTCTGTCTCCTGTGGGATATTCACATTTAGCACTCAGATTTTTTCGCCAACGCGAAAATAGAAAACTAAAAAATCAAGTGGAAATTCAATTTCATGTAGTAGAAACTCAAGAATTTTAACTTAAAGAAGGGATTTATATAGATACATACTGAAGGGTATGGCCATTTGTAGTGTAACTCCCACCAACTAAGCAATTTCTGCCTAGCTTCTTTGGGTAGTTTCCCTTTCTTTTTTTTCTTGGAAAGTTCTTGCTTGAGACTACCTAGGTACCCTCTATATTTCCTCAAAAGGTGGTTCTTCAGCTCTCGATCTTCAGCACGAGGATCGATTTCAGGTAGTTCGGTTTCTCCATCACTATTATCTTGATCCTCCTCAGATGAACCAAGACCTTCACACTTATCATCTGTTCAATTTTTTCTAGTAAGAAAAGCATATTGACTTTCTTTTTTTTAAAAAAAAAAAGCATTTAAAAACAACGATATTTGTCCAAGTAAAACTATCTTCAATAAATATAACATCATCATGGGTATTCACAGAATCATTGCAATATATACCTATGTTGTTTCGATTTTCTTTTTTTTCTTAAGCTATGCTTATCCGACGGATATGAGGATACAATCCTCAAAAACCCATTCAAATACATAAAAATTTAAAAAAATTAAATATATCCGTTTTCAATACTCACACACAAATTCGAGTAAAATAGACTTTACACTTAATAAACATAATTTGATGAAAGTACGCGAGAATTCAAATAAAAAGCACACTAAGATTTTATTAAACAAAAAATAGTTAATAACTACCTATATCAACTTGTCTTCCTCCTTTAGAATTCAAATCAAAAGCACGCAAGAAGTCTAAAACTGTTTCTTATAAATAAATTCCATGAGTTAAAAATTCATGGCTTCTGTTACTCCAATTTCCTAGATCTTTTTGGATAAAGATAGCGGCCAATTCAAACATAAGTCCTAGCAAAGACAGCTACTAGAAAGATGGGACATTTAAACCCACACAGTCGCTCAATTTGCACAAAGGTCAGGCGCCACAAATAGATAAGTCAGACAGAGTGTAGGATAGTGGAAAGAAAGTACGGGAAAATGAAGGCATTGCCTATTCAATTTAAGTGGAAGTTGACTAATTAAGAATTATAGCTCACCAAACTTATAGTGAAGTGAAACTTCAATCTATTTAATTTGGCAGGAAAGGAACTCAAGAAGACATTCTTCAACAAATAGATCACTGATCAAGTATTTCAAATGGTTGTCTCTCTTGTGAAGACTAGATACTATACATACTCTAGAATAGTTCACAACCCTGTAAATAATTTATTGTGTAGTCAATGGCTATTAGCCAAATGCAAAGCGACTTCATAGAGTCGATTGTAGCAGGTATATCCTGCCTCTTTGGATTTTTGAAATAAAATTCATTTACCACCCCCCCCCCCCAAAAAAAAAAAAAGAAAGAAAAAAAGAAGTGAAACTTTGTTCAAGATAGCTGGAACGGTAAAGTTAACAAACCAACATTGCCAAAGTGAAGAAAGTGAGGAAGGTATAGGAAGAGCTAGATAATATCTTAATTTTACATCACTAAACTCTTCATTTTCTTTAAAGAAACCATGATAAAAAACTGTGGCCAACACATATTTAAATACACTGAAAAACTACAAAAAAAATTGAATATATTCATGTTGAATGTATACTCATATCCAATTCTCGGGCCCAAATCTAGATAAAAAAGTCCCAATTATCCACCACACAAGTTTCTTCTAAGTCTGCCCCATTCTTAAGATGGCAAGGTATTAGCACCAATCTAAGCATGCACAGCAGCTCCAATTAGCATAAGCAAAGTAAACCAACAAAAATCTCATAACTTAGCCCTTACAAGGGAATGGCGTGAATCAGGCCTTGGGTCATTATATCCACATAGAGTCATATCAAATGGTCAAGAACCACTCAACCATTGCCTCCACTCACTGCCTTATGGTTAGAATAACATCCTATTCTAATTCTCTTAATTGGAATGATCCTATGTTACAGGGGATCAGCAGTGAGTGTTAGATACGGGTTTGCCCATCTAATACTCATATGCTCAATTTTTTTAATTTTTTTTCATATTTAAAGGATAATACCCTTATATCATGTTTGATTATATGTCAAATACAAAAGTCAAATACGAGTATTTTAGAAAAAATGAAGAATCCAGACAACATGGACAACCATCATTTCCCTTCTGTTTCTTGGATATAAGATGAAACTTAATGAGTCATGACTGATCCAATAAGAATGCAGGAGAAAAATATATATCATATTTTAGATGGCAATATACTATTAAATACTCAAATTTACATTCATGTAGACAAATGAAGGTCAGAATTCACATCAAAGTTCTAAAGTCTATAGCGTGAAGGCAAAAATCAGGAAAATCATGGGATAGTTGGGATGCTGATGATTGAAAAAGTGTAGAGCGTTATCGCTCTCAACTTGAATCAACATGAAGTATTTCGCTGTCAAATATGAGACTTGCAAAGATGCACAAACATCTATGCCCCTCTAATGGATCATTTTCCATGCAACTTGTTCAAAGTCTTATAATTTTTAACACCATCACCAGCATTCAAACTGAAATCCAATAGTCAAGGGTGTGAAAGGCTCAAAGCTCTCTTGCAAATGTTAGGAAATGTTTGCAGTACCCAATCCATGGTGCATTCAAGGTTTAATCTATGTCACTCGAATTCTAATGTGAGTATCAAACATAGGTTAGTTCAAATTTTTTTAAAAAAAATTTCATGTATTTTAAAAATTATTGAAAAATCATATCCTCATATCCGTATCAAATACAAATATTTAAAAAAAATTAGAGTTGAAGTAACATAGATTTTCTCAATACGGGAAAAATAAAGTAAAAAACTATTACTAGGCAAAATCCGGCACTAGAAACATAATCCAAAACATCAGCTTGGTATCTAACTTGCCAAAACATTTAAAAATTTTAATAATAATGATTAACCCAGAAAAATTGCATTATGCTTAATGATCAACAATTACAAAACAATCCATGGGGCAATTAACAAATCTTGTCGCTCATATAGACAATAATCATAGTTTATTAGTTGACGCAAATTTTACCATAAATGGAGATCTCTTGTGCACCATTCCGAGACTTTATTTTCTCTCACCAAAGCCAGTTGCTTTGAAACATTTTACTGATTCATACCATGTTTTTTTTCCGGGGCGGGGGGCCATCAGTATTCCCATTAATTTTGCTAACAAGTTCCTCAAAATATTCGAATGCATGATAAATGCTAGATAAATTTGTCAATTAATGTATTTATTACAATGTTTTTACTATATAAACGATATATTAACTAATCTTCAACAATATCCTAAAGCATCCCTTTGCAAAACTCTTAACAAGAAAGAAAAAAAAAAAACTCAACTGACTGTGAGTGACAAAACCCAAAACAAATAAAGAAAACCAGTAAAGTAGTATCAAAGTAGTCAGTACCGTATCGGTGAGCGTATAATTTTTGTTTCAGTATAGGTATATATCGGTACCAGTATGTTTTGGTGTACCGTTTTCGATTTATTAAAGTTTGAATATTTTTTATTTATATATATGAAAAATATTTTTAAATATAAAATAAATGAGATTAAATAAATTATATATATTAAATTTCATCAATGTTCTGTAAAAAAAACTTCATCAAATATAAAAAAATCAACAGTAGTAAAGTTAAAATTTTTTAACAATCATTAAATTTATGAGTAATTATGTCTAAGATTCATCAAATTTATGAGTAATAGTATTGGTTTAACTTGTTTTTCAAGCTTATATTATATACTGGTCGGTGCAGTTATTTTCGGTCGGTACCACCGAAATAGACCGGTACTTATCAATATGACTAATATAAACCAAAACTAAAACTGAAATAAAATTAATTATTATCAATACCGTTATATGTCAAAATTAATATGCACCGACCGGTACGATACCCATGACACTGGATAGCATGCAATGGAACAAAAAAAAAAAAGAAATAGAATACAATTTCCGTCAACCCGTACAGGCTAAATGGAGTAGCAACTGATTTGAACAGCATCCTATGTTCTCCAATTTTTCCTAGTCTTTATGCTAATATTCTTTTTCTTGGGAAAAAAACTATTGTTTTAAACGAAGAACAAATCGGGAAAAGACGACAATAATGATGCCACCATTTCTATTCTCTCGAGGTATGTATTTATGAACAATAACCCACACAAACAGAATCAGATTTAGCAAAAACAAAATAGACCCTAAATAAGAACGGCTTTGTCAGAGATCGTTTTTGGACTATAAAAGCAAAAAGGCATCCACATTAGAAAAAAGCTGACGAATGAATTGTATTTTATTTTATTTTTTCATCATTGGTGTTTTACAGGCAAAACGCAAGTGCGTATTGTCTTCGTTCTTTTCAAATATAAAGATAGATTTGTTAAGCCATTGCAATCTATTTATTACTATAGACCCGTGATTAGCTAGGGTTTTTTTTCCTTTCCCAAGCTAAATAGTCTTCACTGTTGGGTCGTCTTCTCTGTATTTATGGGTTTATATTTTGTGGGAATTTTTTTTCCTTCATCATCGGAAGGTGTGATTTGGGTCAAAGTTATGGCAATTAAAGAATGAGACAGATATATGTATTCAGGTCGACAATTTCCAAAGAAAGGCCAGTCGATTGGACTGCATAGTTGATCCCATCTCTGCAAAATGTCGACATAACTTTTGTTCCAATCTTCCGTTTCCTTTTCCATGCTAGGCATTAGGCGAAGGTAAGCAAAGCACCAAAGCATCGTCATCTTCATGAAGTGTGTGAATGGGTACAAAATGAGTGCGGAAATAGAAAGAAAAATTAAAAAAAAAAGTACCAGAATTGAAGATCCGCACGGGTGCGCCATTGCTGAGCATGTTAAGTTGAGCTTCGATCCTCCGCATGAAATCCAATGCTTCTTGTATTGGCCTCGTTAGCTCCTCTCGATATTTCACCAACATGTCACAGTAAGCTTCCTGGGGTTGTGGATCCACAATTTTTTGAGTCAGAGGAACAAGAAGTTGCCATCAAACCGCAAAAGTTATCAGAGGACAAAGACTAAGAGAAGAATATAAGTAGCTAAAAAGAAACCAAATCACCATAAACTGATCAACTTCCGGGTCTCTTGACGTGTCTCTCGATGTCACCGTAGATCGCTGCCTTACCTCAAACTCTTGTCGAGCAGCAGCTAGCCGGGCAACTACTTCAGGCGGAGCTCCTACCTATATGACAACCGTGTGTGTGTATATATATATATATATATATATATATATATAAATAAAGATTGTGTGAGAGAGAGGGTCGATGAGCTAATCGAATTTTCTTGAGTTTGAAGCAAAGTTTTGTCTTTCATCGGATATACTTTTTTGGGTAATTTACCTTTTGGCAATCCATGTAAGCTTCCAAGAGGTTTAAGCACTGAGGATGCGCAATGATCTTGGATTTGATAGCATCCATTTCACCGGAGCTTTCCTTCTCTTCTTGTTGGTGATGATGAATTGCTTGATGCCCTGTCAATAAAGGTAACTGAAATATTTGGCCATGTCGTGAGTTGCTAGCTTCAGTTTTCACAATTGGATGTGCCTCAGATTGAAAACAATCGCTTGATTGAAGATGAAAAGAAGTTAAAGGCATCTGGGTCTGCTGATTACTCACGTTAGAACCGCTGCTTGCTCTCCCATATGAATAAGAATTTGTTGCAAGAACTGGAGATGCATACAAGAAATTTCCCCTATTCTCGTTTAGTTGATTGTATTCTTCCATTTTTACTTCTTTTTTTTTTTTTTTTCCTTTCAACAAAGCCCAGGTGAATTAAACAAGCAAAAAAACTTTCTCGAGTGCCAAACAAAGAAAACGTAAAACCCTAAAGAAAGAGGTAGTGCAAAGGAATAGAAAGTCTAAAGACCTACTCATTTACTGCAAAACAAATTTCCCATTTTCACATAAGATCGAGTAGATCAACTTGAAGCTTAGATTACTGAGAAAAATATTGAAATTCTTTGCAGTTTTATGTCAAGAGAGGCCTTGAAGTGAAATTGCACCAAGACTTACACATGTTAAGAGAAGATCAAAAAAGGATTAGCCAAAAACTAAAATCCCAAATAAAATAAAATAAAATAAACAAAGGACATGCACCGAGAATAATTTTGAGTTCATCTGACATAGGTTGAAGAAGTAGGAAAGAAATAAGGGAAAAGGGTTAGCTTAAACGGGAACCGGCAAGCGACAGCGTGGCTTTGGGGGGTTGACAAGACGTTAATTGTTGAAAGAAAATAAAAAAAAAGAAATATTTGAAAATTAATAAAGGTAAAGGAAACGGGAAAGCCAAGAGATAAGGCAAGTGAAAATTTAAAGATTTTTCTTCCTTTCTTTCATTAATTTATTAATTTTATTATTTTGCCTTTCCTCTCCTTCCTCTCTCTCCTTTGTTGTATTTATTACCGTAACTCCATTTCTCACGGACGTACCAATCTTTTTTCACTATATATTTTTAGTTGCTTTCTGGGTTTTCTCATTTGACGTCTTTTCACACGACTTACCCATGTGATTATGATATAATTGAATTACAATTTAAACTTTTTAAATTTACTTTATAAATTTTTATTATTTAAAATATATTAAAATATTATTTTTTATTAATATTTATATATTTTTATAATTAAATTTAAATAATAAATTTTTTTATTATATAAATAATGATTTAAGTTAAAAACATTAATATTATTAAATAAAATATTTAAATTAAATTTATCGAATCGGAGAGGTTACCCTATCTTTTAACAAATTCACTTTACTCACTTTGCTTGCTTTTACATGAAGAGAATTTGAGATGATTGAAGGAAAAGTATTCACTCAACTGACTATTCACCAATGTTTAAAAAGTCTTCAGGAAAATTTTAATCACCTACCTATTCACTCATATTAATGTATCTATTAATATGATATTTATAGAAAAATATAATTAATATATTATTTTCATTTAATAAAAACAATATGTTAGATATACAAAATTAAAATATTAATTAAATAAATAATAATTTTTATTTAATCTCTATATCCAATCAAAAATTATATAATACTGACTTTTTCTTTACTTAAAATAACCATTTTACATCAACCAGATTATAAATCTTTTTTAAAAAAAGGTTTTTTATATTTAATGCAAGTAGTAGTATTAATTTTATTTGGATGTGATCATTGTAAATATATATATATATATATATATTGGAAAAGAGTTGGTAAAAAAATGAGCCTAAATATAGGCTTATGTATAACATATAAGAATCTCTAAAAAGCTTTAGATATATTAATAATGGCTTTCCCTATTTGGAGAGTTCTATTAATCAAAAGGAAAAAAGCATGCAACAACTAAAACAATATATTATTAACAAATTTTTCTTTAATTTCTTATTATATTATATTCATATTCTATAGCAAATCTATCATGCTTTTATGTCTACTAAATGCGGAACAATGCAACATGTCATTTTATTTTTGGTTACCCATTTTGTTTTTAATATTACGTAAGTGGGTGCTTAGCCATTGGAACAATTTCCATTCATATATCAACCAAAAATAGTAGTTTGTGTTTATAATTATTGCTTCTGTTTCCACTAATTCAGCAGATTTACAATTTTTTTTATTACTAACAAATAGAATTAATGAAAAGTGTACTTAACATTTACTTCAACTATTAATATATATCTTTATTCAAAAAACAAGATTATAATCTCTTTATTTTCAAACAAATTTAAGAGAAATAATTTCTTTTGTAGTTAGTAGTATTAATTTAAATGTATTTGAATGATTTTATATTAATAAAATAAATTATTAGTGTATCGAAATTTATATAAATATATAATATTTTAGATACAATTATGATATAGAAAGTACGAATACGATATAAAAGCATAAATTGACAAATGTAACCTTAGAATATCACAGAAAAAAATCAAATGAAATTTTAGCATCAACTTACTATATTTTCTTACGTTGCAATTTAAATTAAAATACACAAAATATCTATGTTAGTCTCTACGAAATTACAAACAGAAAAGAGTTTAAGAGAAACCCACAGGCCACAACACAGCCTGCCCCCCCCCCCCCCCCCGCGAGTCGCGCTAAGGGTGGGGGGGGGCGCGAAATTAACGAGAGAGCTGTCAATTTGATTTCTGCTTGCCTTGATTTGCTTGCCCTTTCTGGTTTTTTTTTTTTTTGGTATATTGTAATTTTTTTCTAAAAGATAATAACTTTGAATAAGGAAATGAGTTATAAACTTATTAAATATTGATCAATTAAATTAAATTTTATATTTATTCATTGTTCGCCGAATTCGGTCGCCTCTTCCCATGTATACCATTTTCAATATTATATGCGCTCACTTGGCTGTCAATGCCCACCAAAATTGCTACACCTACTAAGTTTCTTTCGATGATCAAAATATTGCAAGTTAATTCACTTGAATTTCTTAGCATTAACTTTTCGATCATTAGCAAGTAAAATATTATTAAGGGAAGATATGAATAAGTTTAAATAATTAAGACAATTGGTACACTTGTGATAGTTATTTATCAAAATATAATAGGGATAATTTTAATTTTAAATTTTAATAAAATAAAATATATAGCTACTTTTATAAATATGAATTTTTATGTCATATTTTAATTTTAATATATTTTTTGAATTAAATTAATATTATTTAATTGTAAAACTAAATTTAATCTGAAATTTTATAATATTATATAAAATAGATTTGCGAGTAATATTTGTCATGGATTACTTTGTCTAATCAGTTTTCATGGCAGCTTTGAAAGTTTCTTTAATCATTCGCTCAAGCCTTTGATCAACTACATTTTATATATATATATATATATATATATATATATATATATATACACACACACACACATATACATAGTTATCTTTGTTAATCAGTTATATGTTTTTTTAAGTTTTCGAATTTAATATATATATTTTACATATATTTATATATAATTATAAAATATAATTTTTAAATATATGAAAAATAAAAGAAAAACTTAAATTTACTCTTATAATATATATATATATATATATATCAAAGAATTTTGAATTCCATCGACAGTTCACTTGTCAATTATTATTAATGCTTGACTTTTATGGATCAAATCATTGTCTTCGATCATCAATTGAATGAGCTGTTACTGTCATGTCATGCAGAAGTCATGGTGAGGAAAGAAAAAATAATAATAATAAACAAAGATTGTGGTAATGGTAATCCATTGAAAAACGTTTTGATCTTTACATAATATTTTGTTCAGCAGTAAGCTCAAATATACTTAATCAAATAATTTAAAGAAAATTGATTGTTCATTTACATTATACTTTATATTTTGATTGAACAAGTGAAGTGACACATCAACTTCCAATATTTCTGAGTTTTCATTAATTTTATTTCATTACATATTGCAAGAAACAAGGAAATCAAAAAGTATGTTAAACAGTATAATAGATAGTTTCATGCAAAAGAAAAAGCAACAATTAAATTAGGTTGAGGAATTGTATTTCATTAATATTATTTTTTGCAAACTTGATAGAGAAATTGGGAAATGATTGAAAAAAAATTGACAACCAATCATTCGAGGCATTATCTTTCAACACTTTCGTAATCAATCAAAATTAAATGACATTATGTAATTTAATTTATTAATAAAATTATGTTTCAAACTTTATATTTAATAAATATAAATTTTAAATTTTAAATCTTAATATCTGTCATCCTTTTTCGTGTTCGAAGAATCCAAAGTGATTGAACATTTGGGTTTATTAATTTGTGATTCCTAATGAACGAGTTTAAATTTATCTTACGTGGAATATTAAGGAACACATATACTTAGATTCGATTAGGTAGAGATAGCAAAATAGGGTTCATTAATTTTTGTCTTTGATCCTCCTTCCAGCTGCTTAGCATTTAATTTAATATTGGAAACAAAGCTAAGTGAACACAACTGTCATTTTTTGCTTTATTACTTAAATATATTATTCAAACTTTATGTCTATTAATGAAACTAATTAGGATTCCTTCTCAAGGAACGAGGATTAGGGTTGTAAATCAACTTTTGTTAACAAAAAAGTCCTTTTTTTTTTTTTATGAAAAGTAAGATATGATGTTGTTTCATGTTTAATCGCCTAAAACGAGGGAAATTAAAACACAATTATAATCAATAATTTAGCATTGATGAAGGAAAATTAGGAGGCTCTTAACCAAGGTCTTTGGAACTATATATTAGCACCAATGATATCGATCATATGTATCCATTTTGAAAAAAAAAATCATACATTCATATTAGTATATCATTTTATTTTTTGTATTAATCTATACCAATCGTATCAGCTTATATCAATCATTTTAGAACCACAACGGATTGCAAATGCCGATATTAAATCTTAGACATACAAAAGTGAAAAGACCATTTTTTAAGTGAGAAAAGTGAATATTTAATTGGAAAAAAATCCATATTCTTTCTTAATTGTATTCAACTAATGAGTGCATAGGACATTAGTTAAGGATAATTAAAATACTAGTTAAGGAAAGATTTACATATAATAGTTGCTTTCACTAAATTCAAAAATAAACAATGTATTAACTACCTTTTGTACTTAAACATCATTTTAGTTAACACTACTAGATACCGATTAGCATTCTTATTCTTTACAACTTTCATTCATTTTTATAACTACATGATAGAGTTTATTATGTATAACTACATGATAGAGTTTATAGTAGTAGAATAAAATGATTTACCAATTTAAGAGAAAAGTTAATAAAAAGAGAAGACAGGGTGTGAATCTTCTTCCTTTTCTTTAATTTGCACTTTGAAAATTTTTGAATGCACATCCTCATCCTAAAATACAATATTAATTTGTGATGTCAATAGCCATTGGTCACAGCAAATTTACACATATGAATATAATATATATATATATATATATATTATATACTTTCATCTATAGGATAATTATATTCCTATTATTCTATATATAGCAGTACCCACTCAATCTTCATATTTTTTTCTTATCCTTTTTGAATGTGCTTTGCCCTTCATGGAAAATTGCAATGCTAATAATGGGGATAAGTTTGTTGATATGACTAATTCATCTATGTAGAGATGAGTTCAAGAGACTAACGCAATTGTTAACTTATAATTAAACCATAATATTTTATTATTATAATATAATAATATTTATCTAAATCGAGAATGATTGTTTGAAACTAGGACAGATCTACTTGATTATCTTCTCCAAGTACACACACACAGACATATATATATATATATTTGAGAGGGGAAACTGGTAAATTAAAATACAGTTGAAAATTTTGCAAAAGCTTTGTATATACGGAAGAAAAGCC
>JBBYHM010401416.1:0-13203 GCA_038381775.1 Adansonia rubrostipa
TATGGTGCCCAATCAAGAAACAAAAGAAGATTATTATGTGAATTTGTGTTTGTCTAAATCGATAGCTGAACATTAATTCTGAAAATGATAGAAGGAGAAGTTTTTCTTATGAAACCAAAGCATCAATATCATTTATCCCAATGAGGAGAATACGTTTATGATACCCAATCATGAAAATAAAGGAGATTATTATGTGAATCCATGTTTGTCCTGATGGAAAGACAAACTTTGATTCTAAAAATGGTAGAAAGAGATGTTTTTCTTATGAAACCAAAGCTTTAAAATCATTTATCCCAATAAGGAGCTTGGGTTTATGGTGCCTAATCATGAAAAAAAAAAGGGGATTGTTATGTGAATCCATGTTTAACCTATTTGAAAGATGAACTTCGACTCTAAAAATGGTAGAAAGAAAAGTTTTTTTTGTGAAACTAAAGTATCAATATCATTTTTCCTAATTAGGGTAATGTGTTTATAGTGCCTAATCATGAAAAGAAAGGAGACTATTATCTGAATCCATGTTCATCCCAATTGAAAGATGAACTTCAATTCTAAAAATGGTAGAAAGAGATGTTTTTCTTGTAAAATCAAAGCATCAATATTATTTATCCCAATGAGGCGAATGTATTTATGTGCCCAATCATGAAAAGAAAGAAGATTACTCTGTGAAGCTATGTTTATCCCAAATGAAAGATGAACTTCTAAAAATGGTAGAAAGATTAGTTTTTTATCAACAAAAGCATAAATATTATTTATCCCAAAGAGGAGAATGTGTTTATGGTGCCCAATCATGAAAAGAAGGGAGATTATTATGTGGCTCCATGTTTATCCCAATTGAAAGATGAACTTCGTTTCTAAAAATGGTAGAAATAGAAATTTTTCTTATGAAACCAAGGCATCAATATCATTTATCGCAATGAGGAGAATGTGTGTATGGTGCCCAATCATGAAATAAGAGGAGATTATTATGTGAATCTGTGTTTGCTTAAATCGACAGCCAATTTAATTCTAAAAATGGTAGAAATAGCAATTTTTCTTACGAAAGCAAGCTACAATATCATTTATGCTAATATGGAGAATGTGATTATGGTGCACAATCATGAAAAAAAAAGTAGATTATTATCTAAATCCATGTTCATCCACATTGAAAGATGAACTTCGATTTCAAAAATGGTAGAAAGAGAAGTTTTTCTTATGAAACCAAAGCATCACTATCATTTATCCTAATGAGGAGAATCTATTTATGGTGCCCAATCATGAAAAGAAAGGAGATTACTATGTGAGTTCGTATTTATCATAATTCAAAGACAAACTTCAATTCTAAAAAAGGTAGAAAGAGAAGTTTATTTTTTGAAACCAAAGCGTGAATATCATTTATCCCAACAAGGAGAATATGTTCATGGTGCCTAATCTTAAAATAAAAGGAGATTGTTATGTGAATCCACATTTATCTCAATTGGTAGACAAACTTTGATTCTAGAAATAGTAGAAAGAGAAGTTTTTCTTATTAAACCAAAGCATCAAAATCATTTATTCGAACAAGGAGAATGTGTTTATAGTGCCCAATCATGAAAAGAAAAGAGATTATTGTGTGAATCCACGTTTATCTCAATTATTAGACAAACTTTGATTCTAAAAATGGTAGAAAGTGAAGTTTTTCTTATTAAACCAAAGCATCAAAATCATTTATTCGAACAAGGAGAATGTGATTATAGTGCCCAATCATGAAAAGAAAGGAGATTATTACGTGAATCTATGTTTATCCCAATTGAAAGATGAACTTCAACTCTAAAAATGGTAGAAAGAGAAGTTTTTCTTATGAAACCAAAGCATCAAAATCTTTTATCCCAATGAGGAAAATGTGTTTATGGTGCCCAATCATGAAAGGAAAGGAGATTATTGTATGCATCCTTGTTTATCCCAATTCAAAGACTAACTTCGATTCAAAAACTAACAAAAAGAGAAGTTTCTCTTTAGAAACAAACAAAAGCATCAATATTATTTATCCCAATAGCGAGAATATGCTTATGGTGCCCATCATGAAAAGAAAGGAGATTATTATGTGAATCCATGTTTATTCTAATTGAAAGACAAATTTTATTTCTAAAAACGGTAGAAACAGAAGTTTTTCATATGAAACCAAAGCATCAATGTCATTTATCCCAATGAGGAGAATGTGTTTACGGTACCCAATCATGAAAGGAAAGGAGATTATTATATGAATCCATGTTTATCCCAATTCAAAAATGAACTTTAGTTCTAAAAATGGTAGAAAGAGAGGTTTTTCTTATGAAACTAAAGCATCAATATCATTTTTCCTATTGAGGAGAATGTGTTTATGGTGCCCAATCATGAAAAGAATGTAGATTATTCTATGAGTCAAAGTTTCTCCCAGTTGAAAGATGAACTTTAATTCTAAAAGTGATAGAAAGAGAAGTTTTGCTTATATAAAACTTGCATCAAAATCATTTATCTCAATGATGAGAATGTGTTCATGGTGCCTAATCATGAAAGGAAAGGAGATTATTTTATGAATTCATCTTTTTCCAAATTGATAGATGCATATAAATTCTAAAAATGGTAGAAAGAGAAGTTTTTCCTATAAAACCAAAGCATCAATATCATTTTCCCTAATGAGAAGAATGTGTTTATGGTGCCCAATCTTGAAAAGAATGGAGATTATTATATGAATCCATCTTTATCCCAATAGAAAGACAAACTTTAATTCTAAAAATGGTAGAAATAGAAGTTTTTCTTATGAAACCAAAGCATCAAAATCTTTTATCCCAATAAGGAGAATGTATTTATGGTGCCCAATTATGAAAGGAAAAGAGATTATTATGTTAATCCGTGTTTCTCCAAATTGATAGACGCATATAAATTCTAAAAATGGTAGAAAGGTAAGTTTTTCTTATGAAACCAAAGCATCAATATCATTTTTCCTAATGAGAAGAATGTGTTTATGGTGCCCAATCATGCAAAAAATAGAGACTATTCTATGAATCAAAGTTTATCCCATTGAAAGACGAACTTCAATTCTAAAAATGGTAAAAAGAGAAGTTTTTTAATGAAACCAAAGCATTAAAATCATTTATCCTAATGAGGAGAATGTGTTTATGGTACTAATCACGAAAGGAAAGGAGATTATTATATGAATCCGTGTTTCTTTTAATTAATAAATGCATACAAATTCTAAAAATAATAGAAAGAGAAATTTTTTTTATGAAACCAAAGCATTAATATCATTTATCCTAATGAGGATAATGTGTTTATGGTGCCCAATCATGGAAGAAAAGGAGACTATTATGTGAATCCATGTTCATCCTAATTGATAGACAAACTTCAATTCTAAAAATGGTAGAAAAAGAAGGTTTTCCTATGAAACCAAAGAATCAATATCATTTATCCCAACAAGGAGAATATGTTTATGTTGCTTAATCATGAAAAGAAAAGAGATTATTAGGTGAATCCATGTTTATCCCAATTGAAAGACGAACTTCGATTCTAAAAATGGTAGCACGAGAAGTTTTTCTCATGAAACCACCAAAGAACCAAAATCATTCATCCCAATAAAGAGAATATGTTTATAGTTCCCAATCATGAAAAGAAAGAAGAATATTATGTGAATTCTGTTTATCCCAATTGAAAGATGAACTTTAATTCTAAAAAAAGTAGAAAAAGAAGTTTCTCTTTTGAAACCAAAGCATCAATATCATTTATCCCAATAAGGAGAATGCGTTTGTGGTGCCCAATCATTAAAAGAAAAGAGATTATTATGTGAATCCATGTTTATCACAATTGAAAGATGAACTTCAATTCTAAAAATGGTAGAAAGAGAAGTTTTTCTTATGAAACCAAAGCATTAATATTATTTATCCCAAAGAGGACAATGTGTTTATGGTGCCCAATCATTAAAAGAAAAGAGATTATTATGTGGCTCCATGTTTATCCCAACTGAAAGATGAACTTCGTTTCTAAAAATGTTAGAAAGAGAAGTTTTTCTTATGAAACCAAAGTATCAATCTCATTTATCCCAATGAGAAGAATATGTTTATGGTGCCCAATCAAGAAAGAAAAGGAGATTGTTATGTGAATTTGTGTTTGTCTAAATCGATAGCTGAACATTAATTTCGAAAATGATAGAAGGAGAAGTTTTTCTTATGAAACCAAAGCATCAATATCATTTATCCCAATGAGGAAAATATGTTTATGATACCCAATCACGAAAATAAAGGAGATTATTATGTGAATCTATGTTTGTCCTGATTGAAAGACAAACTTTGATTCTAAAAATGGTAGAAAGAGATGTTTTTCTTATGAAACCAAAGCTTCAAAATCATTTATCCCAACAAGGAGAATGTGTTTATGGTGCCCAATCATGAAAAAAAAAGGAGATTGTTATGTGAATCCATGTTTAACCTATTTGAAAGATGAACTTTGACTTTAGAAATGGTAGAAAGAGAAGTTTTTTTTGTAAAACTAAAGTATCAACATCATTTTTCCCAATTAGGGTAATGTGTTTATAGTGCCTAATCATGAAAAGAAAAAAGACTATTATCTGAATCCATGTTCAACCTAATTGAAAGACAAACTTCAATTCTAAAAATGGTAGAAAGAGAAGTTTTTCTTCTAAAACCAAAGCGTCAATATCATTTATCCCAATAAGACGAGTGTGTTTATGTGCCCAATCATGAAAACAAAGGAGATTACTATGTGAAGCCATGTTTATCCCAAATGAAAGACGAACTTCATTTCTAAAAATAATAGAAAGAGTAGTTTATTATGAAACAAAAGCACAAATATTATTTATCCCAAAGAGGGAAATGTGTTTATGGTGCCTAATCATGAAAAGAAGGGAGATTATTATGTGGCTCCATGTTTATCCTAATTGAAAGATGAACTTCTTTTCTAAAAATGGTAGAAATAGAAATTTTTCTTATGAATCCAAAGCATCAATATCATTTATCCCAATGAGGAGAATGTGTTTATGGTGCCCAATCATGAAACAAGAGGAGATTATTATGTGAATCTGTGTTTATTTAAATCGACAGCCAAACATTAATTCTAAAAATGGTAGAAATAGCAGTTTTTCTTACGAAAGCAAAGCTACAATATCATTTATCTTAATATGGAGAATGTGATTATGGTGCCCAATCATGAAAAAAAAAGTATACTATTATTTGGATCCATGTTCATCCACATTGAAAGATGAACTTCAATTCCAAAAATGGTAGAAAGATAAGTTTTCCTTATGAAACCAAAGCATCAATATCATTTATCCCAATGAGGAGAATCTATTTATAGTGCCCAATCATGAAAAGAAAGGAGATTATTACGTGAATTCGTGTTTATCACAATTCAAAGACAAACTTCAATTGTAAAAAAGGTAGAAAGAATAGTTTCTCTTTTGAAACCAAAGCATGAATATCATTTATCCCAACAAGGAGAATATGTTCATGGTGCCTAATCTTGAAATGAAAGGAGATTATTATGTGAATCCACATTTATCTTAATTAGTAGACAAACTTTGATTCTAAAAATGGTAGAAAGAGAAGTTTTCCTTTTTAAACCAAAGCATCAAAATCATTTATTCGAACAAGGACAATGTGTTTATAGTGCCCAATCATGAAAAGAAAGGAGATTATTATTTGAATCCACATTTATCTCAATTAGTAGACAAACTTTGATTCTAAAAATGATAGAAAGAGAAGTTTTTCTTATTAAACCAAAGCATCAAAATCATTTATTTGAACAAGGAGAATGTGTTTGTTATGCCTAATTATGAAAAGAAAGGAGATTATTATATGAATTCATGTTTATCCCAATTGAAAAATGAACTTTAATTCTAAAAATGGTAGAAAGAGAAGTTTTTCTTATGAAACCAAAGCATCAATATCATTTATCCCAACTAGGAGAACCTATTTATGTTGCCCAATCATGAAAGGAAAGGAGATTATTACGTGAATTCGTGTTTATCACAATTCAAAGACAAACTTCAATTCTAAAAAAAGTAGAAAGAGAAGTTTCTCTTTTGAAACCAAAGCATGAATATCATTTATCCCAACAAGGAGAATATGTTCATGGTGCCTAATCTTGAAATGAAAGGAAATTATTATATGAATCCACGTTTATCTTAATTAGTAGACAAACTTTGATTCTAAAAATGGTAGAAGGAGAAGTTGTTCTTATTAAACCAAAGCATCAAAATCATTTATTCGAACAAGGAGAACGTGTTTATAGTGCCCAATCATGAAAAGAAAGGAGATTATTATGTGAATCCATATTTATCTAAATTAGTAGACAGACTTTGATTCTAAAAATGGTCGAAAGAAAAGTTTTTCTTATTAAACCAAAGCATCAAAATCATTTATTCGAACAAGGAGAATGTGTTTATAGTGTCCAATCATGAAAAGAAAGGAGATTATTATGTGAATCCATGTTTATCCTAATTGAAAGATGAACTTCAATTCTAAAAATGGTAGAAAGAGAAGTTTTTCTTATGAAACCAAAGCATCAACATCATTTATCGTAATGAGGAGAATGTATATATGGTGCCCCATCACAAAAAAAAAAGGAGATTATTATATGTATCCTTGTTTATTCCAATTCAAAGACTAACTTCGATTCAAAAATTACAAAAAAAGAAGTTTCTCTTTAGAAACAAAAGCATCAATATTATTTATCCCAATAGGGAGAATGTGCTTATGGTGCCCAATCATGGAAAGGAATGAGAATATTATGTGAATCCATGTTCATCCCAATTCAAAACGTACTTCAATTCTAAAGATGGTAAAAAGAATAGTTTTTCTTATGAAACCAAAGTATCAAAATCATTTATCCTAACAAAGAGAATATGTTTATAGTGCCCAATAATGAAAAGAAATGAGATTATTATTTGAATTCATGTTTATTCCAATTGAAAGACGAACTTCAATTCTAAAAATGGTAGAAAAAGAAGTTTCTCTTTTGAAACCAAAGCATCAATATCATTTATCCCAATAAGGAGAATGTGTTTATGTTGCCTAATCATGAGAAGAAAAGAGATTATTAGGTGAATCCATGTTTATCCTAATTGAAAGATGAACTTTGAATCTAAAAGTGGTAGAAAGAGAAGTTTTCCTCATGAAACCAAAGAACCAAAATCATTTATCCCAATAAGGAGAATATGTTTATAGTGCCCAATTATGAAAAGAAAGAAGAATATTATGTGAATTCATGTTTATCCCAATTGAAAGATGAACTTTAATTCTGGAAAAGGTAGGAAAAGAAGTTTCTCTTTTGAAACCAAAGCATCAATATCATTTATCCCAACAAGAAGAGTGCGTTTATGGTGCCCAGTCCTTAAAAGAAAGGCGATTATTATATGAATCCATGTTTATCCCGGTTGGAAGGTGAACTTTAATTCTAAAAATGGTAGAAAGAGAAGTTTTTCTTATGGAACCAAAGCATCAATCTCATTTATACCAATAAAGAGAATATATTTATGGTGCCCAATCAGGAAACAAAAAGAGATTATTATGCTAATCTGAGTTTGTCTAAATCAACAGCTGAATATTAATTTTGAAAATGGTAGAAAGAGAAATTTTCCTTATGAAACTAAAGCATCAATGTCATTTATACAAATGAGGAGAATATGTTATGACACCCAATCATGAAAAGAAAGGAAACTATTATGTGAATCCACGTTTAAGCCAATTGAAAGACGAACCTCAATTCTAAAAATGGTAGAAAGAGAAGTATTTCTTATGGAACCAAAGCAACAATATCATTTATCCCAATATGGAAAATGTGCTTATGGTGCGCAATCATGAAAAGAACGGAGACTATTATGTAAATCAATGTTTATCCCAATTGAAAGATAAACTTCAATTCAAAAAATGGTCAAAAGAGAAGTTTCTCTTTTGAAACCAAAGCACCAATATCATTTATGCCAATGAGAAGAAAGTGTTTATGCTACCTAATCATGAAAAGAAAGGAGATTATTTTGTGAATCCATGTTTATCCTAATTAAAAGATGAACTCTGATTCTAAAAATATACAAAGAAAAGTTTTTCTTATGAAACCAAAGCATCAAAATCATTTATCCCAATAAGGAGAATATGTTTGTAGTGCCCAATCACAAAAAGAAAGGAGTTTATTATGTGAATGCATGTTTATCCTAATTGAAAGTTAAACTTCAATTCTAAAAATGGTAGAAAGAGATGTTTCTCTTTTGAAACCAAGGCATCAGTATCATTTATCCTAATAAGGGGAATATGTTTATGTTACCCAATTATGAAAAAAAGGAGACTATTATGTGAATCCATGTTTATCCTAATTGGAAGATGAACTTCGATTCTAAAAATGGTAGAAAGAGAAGTTTTACCTATGAAACCAAAGCATCAAAATCATTTATCAATAAAGGTGATGTGTTTATAGTGCCCAATTATGAAAGGAAAGGTGATTATTATGTTAATCCATGTTTATCCCAATTAAAAGATGAACTTTAGTTCTAAAAATGCTAGGAAGAAAAGTTTTTCTTATGAAACCAAAGCATCGATGTCATTTATCCCAACGAGAAGAATGTGTTTATGGTGCCCAATCATAAAAAGAAAGGAGATTATCATGTGAATCTATGTTTATCCCAATTGACAGATGAACATCAATTCTAAAAATGGCAGAAAGAAAAGTTTTTCTCATGAAACCAAAGCATCAGTATCATCCATCCCAATGAGGGGAATGTGTTTATGTTGCCCAATTATGAAAAGAAAGGAGACTATTATCGAATCCATGTTCATCCTAATTGAAAGACGAACTTTAATTCTAAAAATGGTAGAAAGAGAAGTTTTTCTTCTGAAACCAAAGCGTTAATATCATTTATCCCAATGAGGTGAATGTGTTTATGTGCCCAATCATGAAAAGAAAGAAGATTACTATATGAATATGTGTTTGTTTAAATCAACAGCTGAACATTAGTTCTGAAAATGGTAGAAGGAGAAGTCTTTCTTATGAAACCAAAGCATCAATATCATTTATCCCAAATGAGGAGAATGCATTTATGATACCCAATCATGAAAGAAAAGGAGACTATTTTGTGAATCCTTGTTTATCCCAATTGAAAGAGAAACTTCAATTCTAAAAATGATAGAAAGAGAAGTATTTCTTATAAAACCAAAGCATTAATATCATTTATTCCAATGAGGAGAATGTGTTTATGGTGCCCAATCTTGAAAAAAAAGGAGACTATTATGTGAATCCATGTTTATCCCAGTTGAAAGATGAACTTCAATTCTAAAAATGGTAGAAAGAGAAGCTTTTCTTATGAAACCAAAGCATCAATATCATTTATCCCAATGAGGGGAATGTGTTAACGATGCCCAATCATGAAGTGAAAAAAGATTATTATGTGAATCCGTGTTTGTCCAAATCGATGATGAATATTAATTCTAAAAATGGTAGATAAAAAAGATTTTCTTATAAAACCAAAGCATAAATTTCATTTATCCCAGTGAGGAGAATGTGTCTATGTGCCCAATTATGAAAAGAATGGAGATTACTACATGAAGCCATGTTTATCCTAAATGAAAGTAAACATCATTTCTAAAAATGGTAGAAAGAGAAGTTTTTCTATGAAACAAAAGCATAAATATTATTTATCCCAAAAAGGAGAATATGTTTATGGTGCCTAGTCATGAAAAGAAGGGAGATTATTATGTGGCTCCATGTTAATCCCAATTGAAAATTAAACTTCGTTTCTAAAAATGTTAGAAAGAGAAGTTTTTCTTATGAAACCAAAGCATCAATCTCATTTATCCTAATGAGAAGAATATGTTTATGGTGCCCAATCAAGAAACAAAAAGAGATTGTTATGTGAATTTGTGTTTGTCTAAATCGATAGCTGAACATTAATTCTGAAAATGATAGAAGGAGATGTTTTTCTTGTAAAACCAAAGCATCAATATCATTTATCCCAATGAGGAGAATACGTTTATGATACCTAATCGTAAAAAGAAAAGAGATTATTATGTTTATCTATGCTTGTCCTGATTGAAAGATGAACTTCGATTCTAAAAATGGTAGAAATAGATGTTTCTTATGAAACCAAAGCTTCAAAATCATTTATCCTAACAAGGAGAATGTGTTTATGGTGCCCAAACATAAAAAAAAGGATATTGTTATGTGAATCCATGTTTAACCTATTTGAAAGATGAACTTTAACTCTGAAAATGGTAGAAAGAGAAGTTTTTTTTGTGAAACTAAAGTATCAACATCATTTTTCCCAATTAGGGTAATGTGTTTATATTGGCTAATCATGAAAAGAAAGAAGACTATTATCTGAATCCATGTTCATCCTAATTAAAAGATGAACTTCAATTCTAAAAATGGTAGAAAAAGAAGTTTTCCTTCTGAAACCAAAGCGTCAATATCATTTATCCCAATGAGGCGACTGTGTTTATGTGCCCAATCATGGAAAGAAAGGAGATTACTATGTGAAGCCATGTTTATCCTAAATGAAAGATGAACATTATTTCTAAAAATGATAGAAAAAGTAGTTTTTTATGAAACAAAAGCATAAATATTATTTATCCAAAAGAGGAAAATGTGTTTATAGTGCCCAATCATGAAAAGAAGGGAGATTATTATGTGGCTCCATGTTTATCCTAATTAAAAGATGAACTTCGTTTTTAAAAATGGTAGAAATAGAAATTTTTCTTATGAAACCAAAGCATCAATATCATTTATCCCAATGAGGAGAATGTGTTTATGGTGCCTAATCATGAAACAAGATGAGATTATTATGTGAATCTGTGTTTGTTTAAATCGACCGCCAAACATTAATTCTAAAAATGGTAGAAATAGCAGTTTTTCTTACAAAAGCAAAGCTACAATATCATTTATCCTAATATAGAGAATGTGATTATGGTGGCCAATTATGAAAAGAAAGTAGACTATTATCTGAATCTATGTTCATCCACATGGAAAGATGAACTTCAATTCAAAAAATAGTAGAAAGAGAAGTTTTTCTTATGAAACCAAAGCATCAATATCATTTATCCCAATGGGGAGAATCTGTTTACGGTGCCCAATCATGAAGAGAAAGGAGACTATTATGTGAATTCGTGTTTATCATAATTCAAAGACAAACTTTAATTCTAAAAAAGGTAGAAAGAGAAGTTTCTCTTTTGAAACCAAAGCGTGAATATCATTTATCCTAACAAGGAAAATATGTTTATGGTGCCTAATCTTGAAATGAAAGGAGATTATTATGTGAATCCATGTTTATCTTAATTAGTAAACAAACTTTGATTCTAAAAATGGTAGAAAGAGAAGTTTTTCTTATTAAACCAAAGCATCAAAATCATTTATTCGAACAAGGAGAATGTGTTTATAGTGCCCAATCATGAAAAGAAAGGAGATTATTATGTGAATCCACGTTTATCTCAATTAGTAGAAAAACTTTGATTCTAAAAATGGTAGAAAGAGAAGTTTTCCTTATTAAATCAAAGCATGAAAATCATTTATTCGAACAAGGAGAATGTGTTTATAGTGCCCAATCATGAAAAGAAAGGAGATTATTATGTGAATTCATGTCTATCCCAATTGAAAAATGAACTTCGATTTTAAAAATAGTAGAAAAAATTTTTTCCTATGAAACCAAAGCATCAAAATCATTTATCCCAACAAGAAAAATGTATTTATGGTGCCCAATCATGAAAAGAAAGGAGGTTATTATGTGAATCCATGTTTATCCCAACTGAAATACGAACATCAATTCTAAAAATGGTAAAAAAAAGTTTCTCTTATGAAACCAAAGCATCAATGTCATTTATCCCAATGAGGAGAATGTGTTTATGGTGCCCAATCATGAAAAGAAAGGAGATTATTACGTGAATCCATGTTTATCCAAAGACAAACTTTAATTCTAAAAATGGTATGAAGATAAGTTTTTTTTATGAAACCAAAGCATGAAAATCATTTATCCCAATAAGGAAGACATGTTTATAGTGCCTAATCATTAAAAAAAAGAGATTATTATGTGAATCCATATTTATCCGAATTAAAAGATGAACTGCGATTCTAAAAATGGTACAAAGAAAAGTTTTTCTTATGAAACCAAAGCATCAATATCATCTGTCCCTAGGAGGAAAATGTGTTTTTGGTGCCTAATCATGAAAAGAAAGGAGACTATTATGTGAATCAATGTTTATCCAAATTAAAAGACATACTTCAATTCTAAAAATGATAGAAAGAGAAGGTTTTATTATGAAACCAAAGCATCAATATCATTTATCCCAATAAAGAAAATGTGTTTATGGTGCCAACTCATGAAATGAAAGGAGATTATTATGTGAATCCATGTTTATTCTAATTGAGAAATAAACTTCAATTCTAAGAATGAAAGAAAGAGAAGTTTCTCTTTTGAAAGCAAAACATCAATATCATTTATCCCAATGAGGAGAATGTGTTTATGGTGCCCAAGCATGAATAGAAAGGAGATGATTATGTGAATCCATGTTTATCCTAATTCAAAAATGAACTTCGATTCTAAAAATGATAGAAAGAGAAGTTTTTCTTATGAAGCGAAAGCGTCAAAATCATTTATCCCAACAAAGAGAATATGTTTATAGCACCCAATCATAAAAAGAAAGGATATTATTATGCGAATCCATGTTTATCTCAATTGAAAGATGAACCTTGATTCTGAAGATGGTAGAAAGAGAAGTTTTTCCTATGATACCAAATAATCAAAATCATTTATCCAATGAGGAGAATATGTTTATGCTGCCCAATCATGAAAAAAAAAATATTATTATATGAATCCATCTTTATCCCAACTGAGAGACGAACTTTAATTCTAGAAATGGTAGAAAAAGAAGTTTCTCTTTTAAAACCAAAGCATCACTATCATTTATCCTAATGAGGAGATTGTGTTTATGGTGCCCAATCATTAAATGAAAGGAGATTATTATGTGAGTTCGTGTTTATACAAATTGATAGACGAATATCAATTCTAAAAATGGTAGAAAGAGAAGTTTTTCTTATGTAACCAAAGCATAAATATCATTTATCCCAATGAGAAGAATGTGTTTATGGTGCCCAATCATGAGAAGAAAGGAGATTATTTTGTGAATCCATATTTATCCCAATCGAAAGATGAACTTTAATTCTAAAAATGGTAGAAAGAGAAGTTTTTCTTATGAAACCAAAGCATCAATATCATTTATC
>JBBYHM010401435.1:0-13199 GCA_038381775.1 Adansonia rubrostipa
TCAAATATTCACATTAAACTACCATTGAATCAGTTTTTTAAATTTCACTTATTTGTTATGAATTTTAGATTTTTTTCATTTCACAACACGAAGTTTTTTTTACTCTATAATTTTTGGGAGAGATTTTTCTTAGTTTATGATGTTTAAAATTCTTTAAATACTATTATTTATCTCATATTAAATTAGTTTTAAAAATTTTAATTTATTTTATGAGTTTTAGAATTTCTTCTGTTACCAAGATACAAATTTTATACTTCGTAATTTTTTTGATGAGATTTTTTTAAGTTTTTAATTTTTAAATTTCTTTAAATATTATTATTTCATCCATATTAAATCATTTTTGAAAGCTTTAATTTATTTTATGAGTTTTAAAAATTTTTTTCTATTATTAAGATATGAAGTTTTTTTTCAACGTAAAATTTTTCGATAGGATTTTTTTTCTAAATTTATAATTTTTAAAATTCTTCAAATATTATTGTTTAAATCATATTAAGTCAGTTCTTTTAAAAAAATGAGAAAAAAAGAAAGCTATTTGTTTTATGAGCTTTGCATATAATAATTTTTATCTGATAAGATTTTTCTCGTATAATTTTATGAGTTTTTGAGCTCTAATCAGTTTTATTTATTTATTTCATTTTCAAATTTCATTTATGATTATTAATTTATAATTTCTTATTTTATTTTTATTTTTATTTTCTTGCAATTATTGATTATTTTTTGCTAGTTTCATGGAAACTAGTTTAGTTGATATTCGATATTTTCCTAACCAATTTAGTTGGTTTTTAATTACCAATTACATGATATTTTCTAGGAAATCATGATAAAATATTTTGAGTGACCTTTGGTGGATTATCAAAGTAATGCAAATTTTAACTTTTTATGCTAATTATGACAAAAGTATGGTAAAAAGAAAAAAGCTTTTTTTTTCTTTTACTTTTTTCCTTCCATGCTTCCTTGGAAGCATCGGCCAAGAGGATTTGGGAATCTTCTTGGCCGATAAAGGGGGAGGATGTGTTTCGATTTTTTTTGGAGAAAAAAAGAAAAAAAAACAAACACTTGGCTTTTTTTCTTTTTTTCAAAGTTCCTCCTTAAGGTATTATCTTTCTTTTCCTCTCTTCACTTTGATTCATTCTCATCCTCTTTCATAAGCCAATATCATGTTAAGGCTCATGGATTCTCATCCATGTTGAAAGGCTAAACATTGTGGCTTTTTATATTTTTTTTTCTTTTTTGCATTTTTTTAGCTAAACTTTGTGTACACATATATATCTAATATTATTCATGTTATTATAATCTTGGTTTTGTTGTATTTATGGTGATGTCTCTTTCATGTTATTGTGAGGTTGATATGATGATTAGAAAAATATTTTATGTAGTTTATGATTTTACCTTGATTTAAGTTTGATGATGATATTTTGTGCTTGTTTCCATGTTTTTTTTTTGCCAAAGCATGCATGTATTTCATGTTCATAACCTTGGTCGAATCTGATTGGATGTTATAATCATGATTTTGTACTCATTTTTAACTTGGTTTATGGTTCTTAGGTTATTTTGTAATATTTATAAATATAGGGACTAAATTGCAAAATTTGTAAAAAAATTTTAGGCTATTTTAGGCTTTGGCGAGAGCTTCATGAGCCATGCAAAGGATGATTCATATGTTTTTAATCATGTTTTAGGTGTTTTAACATTTTGGGGATCATTTTGCAATTTTAGGAAAGTTTAGGGACTATGTTGTAAAATATGTAAAAATGTGTTTTATGGCCAAAGGTGCTTGGCCAAACCTTCTCGCATATTTTTACTATGATATTCTTGTTGATTCTTTGCTGGTTTAATGATTTTTAATGATTTATTTGTGGTATTTTACCATGTAAGAGTCAAAATGTAATTTTATAAAGTTTAGGGGTTACTTTGCAAAATATAAAATTTTTTTTGTTAGGGCAAGGCATTTGGCCGTATCTTTGTTGATATATTGGCTGCATTTTCATGCATAATTTCATATGATTTTTATAACTTTTAGGTTATTTTATTATGTAGGGACTAAAATAAAGTCCAGAAAAGTGTAGGGACTAAATAGCAAATTTTTATATTAAAGGGTAAAATAGTCATTTTACTGGTTTTAGAAATTTCTATTATTTCTATGGCATTCTGTAGGGGTATAGAAATAATCAAAACTTTTCATATTTGTTCGGTTTTTTAAAGAATACGAAATGTAATTTTCAAAAAAAAACCTCAGGGTATTTTGATAATTTTGCTCATCGAGACTCTTTTACGCTAAAGGTGAGCATTTTAGGATTCTTTTAGTCTCTTAAGGTCATTTTACTGTCCATTAAAGGCATCGGGATACTTTCATGTCAAGGTATATCCCAGGGGCATTTTCATTATTTTTCTCACCGGGATGCTTTTATGCCAAAAGTGCATGTTTAAGATTCCCTTAGCATTTTAAGATCATTTTAAAGTCCACTAGGTTACCGAGATACTTTCATGTCGAAGGTATGCCCTAAGGGATTTTGTTTATTTTACTCACCGGGATGCTTTTATGTGGAAGGTGAATTTTTAGGATTAGTTTAACCTACCAAGATGATTTTAGGGTCCATTAGGGTTACCGGGGTACTTTCATGTCGAAGGTATGCCGTAGGGGCGTTTTGGTCATTTTGCTCACCAGGATGCTTTTACATCGAAGGTGAATTTTTAGGATTGGTTTAACCTACCAAGACCATTTTAAGGTCCATTAGGGCTACTGGGGTACTTTCACGCCGAAAGTATGCCCTAGGGGCATTTTGTTTATTTTGCTCATCAAGATACTTTTACGCCGAAGGTGAATTTTTTAGGATTGGTTTAGCCTTCCAAAATCATTTTAAGGCCCATTAGAGTTATTGGGATACTTGCATGTCAAAGGTATACCCTAAGGACATTTTCGTAACTTTCTATTTGAATCATGTCTCATATAAATGCTAGGATATTTTCACATCGAAAGTACACGTTAAGAACATGTCATTATATTATGTCATTCTTAGGTCATAGAATCCATACTTTTTTATAACAAAATTATTTTTATAAATAAAGCAATGTCTCCTAATTAAAATGATATATAGGATTCTTACCAGTATATGTGAGAAATTCTATGGATTATTTTAATAGCGAGATAACCTTTTTAAATATGAAGTCGGGATTTTTCAGTTTTAAAACAAAATAAAACTTTTCATATTTTATATGGTTCTCCGATAGGATATGATTGAGAATTCGTGCCCACCTGGTTCTCTAGGAGTGTACGAATAATTTTGTGATTTCTAGAAACATTAAAACCCAACTTTCTGAAAATAATAAACTTTCATAATGAAATACTATAAGAATTATAATTAAACATCCAATGTTGAAACCAAATAAAAATTAATAAGTTAATAGATGGTTAATAAGGTACCGCTTTTTGAGCATTATGAGAGGGTCGATCCTTACTTATGATTGTAGCTGAATCCTGAATCCTTTATATGATCTCTAGTATGGTGGCAGGCCTCAGAATTAGTATTTTAGGGTTTATAACTCTCAAAATACACACTCCGATAGGTGACCAATCTCACCTAGCCTAAATAGATTGGTGGTGACTCCAAATAAATAGTTATTTTGTAATGACTATTTAGGGTTAAATCGAATGAGCGATTTATCTCGATCACCTAGCCCCCTAAAATAAGAAAATGTCAATAATGGAATGCAAGATAAAACAAATATAGGAGCGAGTGCCATTTGAAGTCGGGCTGGTCAGGATTCGTATCCAGGCCACGTTGTGACAGCTTGGTGACTCCACTAGGGATCATCTAGAGAGTCAGGCCTAAAATTAATTATATGTTAACTAGATTTCAATTAATTCAGTTTTAATAGGTATTTAATTTTAAATCTTTAAAAAAAAGAAATTTTTTTCTTTGCATTATATTAATGTTAATTTTTATGCTCATCTGCTTGTGTTTGCTTTTGTCTTTTTAGGGATTAGGATAGTGGGTTTCATTTTTTAATGATATATCATAAATTTGTCCCTTCACACACACTATGCATGTTGTGCAGTAGTTTCTCCTCTGTCAAATATGGAGAGGACATAGGTACCTGATATGCTAGGGGGTGAAGTAGCTCTGCCTTTTGAGGTGTTAGCCTCTGTTTGGGCCAGTGAAAAACCTACCGGGTGTAGATCCCTATGTCTGCCCTAGGTGTTAGCCACATTATGAACATGGAAGGCATGCCCACTTGAATCAAACCTATTTTGACATGAATCCATGATGGATAAGGATAAGGTACCTCACTAGTCCTTTTAGGGCTTCAGGGATTTGAGAACCTAATTAGAAGTCTGACATAGACCACATATAGTGAACCATACTAACCTCCTAGTCAAAACCATGCCCGATTTTAGGTGTCGCCAAAATTAAGGACACATGAAGGGACAAAGTTATTTTTCCCTTTTCATTTTCAATACTTTTAATATCTTGTTTGAATAATTTACAATTTCTGTTTACTGTGAATAATTTGTGACTTCCATTATTTTGAAGTTTAATTTGAATTTAGGATTTCCTAAGGATACTAACTTATTTTTTTCTTTTCTTTTTTTTGTGCATCTTTCATCTCATATGCAAGCAGGGATGTTTGCTTTAAATTTGAATTTCAACTCAATTTAATTTTCGTTAAACTTTATGGGTGAACGAGTGTACACAGTAGTTATTTTGAGGACATTCGAGGAAGTTCACACTGAGTCAGAATCAAATCAGAAGGAATGTGGGGCTATACACTGAGAGAATTTATGCCAAGATTATCATAGATTACACATTTAGATGTTCGATAGAATAATTTGACAGACTTGGCTGATATATGGGATGGTTGGAGCAATGGGAGGAAGGCTTGGTTTATTGAAAAATGTTTTTCATTTGGTTAGTATGATTTGACCCCTATAATTGAGGATATTGCATTTGTACTGGGGTTAGGGCCTTTAGAGTCGAGACCCATCTATTATAAGGAACATAACTCGGTGAGTCTCCAAAAAAAGTTAGGACAAATTCTTGATTTACCACCCCAATCAACATTACATCATATCGAGCATAAAGGCAATATGAGTGTTATCTCATGGCAGTTTTTGAAGGAGTACATCAAGGAGCATTCAGATAGGGAGGAAGCTCCTGATGCTCATGCTCTGGCTATTTATCGGGCACACCGAAGTAGCCATAGTGGACCTCTTTAAGCGGTTAAAAAGGAATGTCTATCCTACTCCCTCTATTCTAGCTGAAATTATCTGAACTCTCAACGCATGCCAAAAATTAGGTCGAGGTAGCTTTTTTGGGAGTGCATTACTACTGTACATTTGGGCTCAGAGCCATTTTTGGGGTAAGGGTGCAGTTAAAGTAAAGCCATACTTCTCGCATTTCGTTCCTCTGCATGGTTTAGGATAGAAAAATTAATGGGTGGAAACATTGAAAAATTTGGCTTCTACAGATATAACATGGTGAGCTACTTAATTTACACCTAAACCTTTTCTATGTCGATATGGTCAACTACTTTTTGTGCCCTCGCTCGGTTTATGAGGAACCATAAGATATGCACCGCTTTTAGTTCGACGACAGTATGGATCGCAATAGTTTATTCCTATGACTGCTGGGTTGGGAAGCACTGACTTAGTTTATTATGGGGAAGATTATAGGAGTCCACTTCAATCGATAGCCCGACATTAGAGAACAAGGTATGAATCAGGGATAAGTGCTTATACGGATCAAACTACTACCAGGTATGATGCCAGGAGGTGTATTAAAGGATATAATTTAATCATCCCTAGTACAAATGGATCTAATCCTCTGGTGTCCATACAACCTCAACCTACAATGCCTTCAAAAGTGGAGTTGATAAAACAAGCAGTTGAGAGAGATCGAAAAAGGTTGGCTTCAGAAAACCAAGTTTTTCAGGAAGAAATTATGTACTTGAAGATGAAAATGGAGGCCAAGGAAAAAGACGTCAAGAAAATGGAAGAACAATACAACCTAATGAAACATGATTAGATTGAGCAGAATAAAAAGATAAGACTTGCCGACATATCTGGAAGTTTGAGCAAATCTTCCAATAAAATGTTAGATGAGATGCATAAGCTTCGCCAAGAGCTGGGGATATGGAAAACTAGGGCCTTAGAAGGAGAAGCTAAACTAGCTACTTTCGAACGAGAGAGAAAAGCACATGCTAACACCCATGCTCATTTAAGGAGATCTACAGAAAAGAATGAATAGCTAGGGATAATTTGGGTGCAAAGCAAGAAAGAATGGCCAGATTGATCCAGGAAAAGGAAACTCTTGCTATGACTGTCGAGGAAATAGGACAAGTTCTACATCAACATTAATGCGATATTGATGTGTGGGTACAAGTTTATCAGGAAATGTATGTATCCTGGGATAATAAGCTGTATTGGGTGAGTATGAGTCTAACAAATGGAGAGCTAACTCTTTGGATCGACAATTCTACATTGATCACCTAACACAGTAGATTCACTTGGCAATCATCCAACCAAGACATATGGTTGAGAAAATTTATGTTCTGAAAAGACAAATTAATCCAGTTGGTGAATTTGGTCCTGCTGTACTTATGTTTCTAGAATAAGCAGAACAAAAATATGACCAGATCAAATCTTTCCTTGGATGTAACACTAACATGATAGACAATGTGTAACCTTTTTCAAAGTTAATGGAAATTTATGATTTTGAAATCTTTTGTTAAAGCAAGCACTCCTACGAGTACATTTATACATTCATATCATGCATTTGTATCATACATACATAAATTCATTCATTCATTCATTAATAAATTCATAATTTAATAAAATCTGGAATTCTCTTTTTAAGGTTTTAAACATTGCTAATAAGGAGAGACCTACTGAACAATAAATTACTCATCACTATTACACAAGATTTAGAGCAAAAAAAATGGCAGAGGATCAGTTAGCAAGATTGGAAAGGCTTGAAGAAAGCCAATGTCAATCCCAAGAGAATATGATCAAAAGGCAAGAAGAAATGCAAGCTCAAATCACTAGATTGATAGAATTATTATTGGTAAAAGAGTCAGTGTGCCCCTCTGAAATTAGTCTAACTCCTACTGGCTCATCTGGGGGGGTCCAACCTGAAACACAACAAACACCTGCACAAGAAACTCAAATTCTAAACATGCCAACTACACAACAAAATACTCCTGCAGTTACACCACCTCCAGTCATTGTTATTAATCTTGACATTCTTTCACAGGGGGTTGATGCTAAAGCTGCACGATAGGAAATGACAAATCCTGATGCTATTGAAGAAGTAGAACGATAATGGCAAAAAGCCATAACTGAAGTAAAGATTGAGAAAGAAAAATTATAGCTTTTAGAAAGAAGGTTGAAAGCCATAGAAAAAGATGAATTTTACACTAGCGTAGATGTGGAAGATCTTAGCCTAGTTTCTAATTTAATCTTGTCATCAAAATTTAAAATGCCTGAATTTGAAAAATATAATGGCACCACTTCTCTGCAAGCTCACATCAAGATGTTTATTTGAAAGATGGTAGGTTATTCACACGATGATAAGCTCCTTATCCACTGCTTTCAGGAAAGTTTAACTGGATCAATGCTAAATTGGTATAACAGTTTGACTCACAATGAAATTCAACATAGGTCGGATTTGGCTAATGCATTCCTGCAATAGTACAAGCATATGGCTGAATGGGTGCCAGATAGATTAACCCTTTAAAATATGGATAAAAAGCCTACCGAGTCTTTTAAAGAGTATGCTCAATGGTGGAAGGATGTGGCATCTCAAGTCCAATCCCCTTTAACTGAGAAAGAAACCACCATACTGTTTGTAGGCATCTTATGTCCTCCCTACTATGATAAGTTAGTAGGAAATGCAACCAAGAATTTCTCCAATCTTATTATTTCTAGAGAAATGATCAAAGCTACCATAAATGTAGGAAAAATTGTAGTAGAAGAAATCTCCATTGCAAAAAAAAATTGGACCCCCTAAGCAGAAAGAGGAAACTTCATCCACCAACTATGTAAGTCAACCCTTTTGCCAAGAATCTCGCCCTTACCAAAATCAAAGTTAGCAGGCCCGAAATACCCTATCTCTAAATACACCTCAATCTTTTGCATCTACTTTACCATAAAATACTACCCAAAATCACCCTCAAAACCAAGCACAGACCAATCTGAATCAACCTACCCGAAGAAATAACCAACCAAGACCTCATTATGAGTCTCTTCCTTATTCTTAAAAAGAAATATTTGATAAACTTCTGGAAGCTTAATTAGTAGCTCCTCTCTTCATAAAACCGTATGAGGGTGATTTACCTAGTTGGTATGACACGAATGCATACTGTGAATACCATGCAATAGTTGGCCATCTAATTGAAAATTATCCTGCTTTGAAAAATAAGGTCCATAGCCTTCTAGAAAGAGGAGGTATCAAATTTGATACAGCCTTAGGACCCAATGCAGCAGGAAACCCTCTACCTAATCATTCTGAATCAGAAGTCAATGTTTTGATCCTTGAAGAGGAGTATGAAGTGAAAAGGGATGTACGAAATATTAAGACCCTGATGGAAGAAGTCTGGGCTATTCTGACTGAAAGAAGAATCTCTAGTCAGAATTATGAATATATGAAAGATCAATTAAACTTAAGCCTAAGCTTATGCAAGTTTCATGCTGTTAATGGGCATAGTTTATAGAATTGTTCAGATTTTTTAGCCCTAGTTCAAAAAATGATGGATAATGGAGAAATTAAATTTTATTCAGAAATCCCTCATATGCGAAAAAATTAGTTAACATGGCTGATGAAAGGTCATCCAAGTTGCCCTATGGGGTGGGTCACCCATTGGTCATTTATTGTAATTGACGAGAACTCACACCTCCTAAGAATGAGCATGTTCCAAAACTTATCATTCAAACTCTGACACCTTTTCTGTACGAAAACAACAAGCAAGTACCTTGGAAATATGATGCCGGAGTGACAACTCCAGATGCTTTGGCAAGTTAATTAGCAACTGTTGATATCACTGGAGTCCACCATATGAGTTGAAGTCGATGAGTCTATAGCTCGAAAAGTAGTGAAGCTACTGTCAAGCCAAAAACAAAAGGGCAAGTGTCTGGAAAAGTAGTAACTATTGGAGACAGTTCTATGGAAATTCATGAAATGATGAAAGAGAAAGATCCTACTGAATTTTTGAAATTCATAAAGCATAATAAGTACAGAATCATGGACCAATTAAAGTAGCAGCCAGCAAAAATTTTTATGTTGGCATTACTGCTTAGCTAGGAAACCCATCAGAATGCTTTGTTAAAAGTGCTTAATCAAGCTTATGTCTCACAAGATATTTCAGTTAACAAGCTTGACCGCCTGGTAAATAACATTGTTGCTGATAATTTTATTTACTTCAGTGACGATGAAATTCCCCTAGGTGGGATGACTTCCATGAGAGCATTACATATAAGTACTGAGTGTCATGGGGCTATACTGCCTAAAGTGCTTATCGATAATGGTTTAGCTCCTAATGTCATGCCATGGGTCACATTGTCTAGGTTGCTAGTGGACCACAGTCAACTCAAGCATAGTCAAATAATGGTCAAAGCTTTTGATGGGACTAGGAGAGAGATTAAAGGAATTAATTTTGTACCTTTAATGATTGGCCCATGCCCCTTTGATATCGAGTTTCATGTATTAGATATTGCCCCTGCATATAACTATCTTTTAGGATAACCTTGGATACACTCTATCGGTGCTGTGCCATCTTCCCTTCATCAAAAGGTCAAGTTTAAAATTGATGACAAATTAATTAGTGTATCAGGTGAAGAAGACATAATAGCTATGACTTCAACTAAGCCTCCCTACATTAAAGTAAATGCTGATGCACAGGAATGCTCATTTAAGGCATTTGAGGTTGTTAATGCTACTTTTGTTGTTGAAGGATCTCTAATTTTGATGCCTCGACTTTCCAAAAATGCTCATATGGGTTTAAAGCTTATAGTGGGAAAAGGTGCTTAGCAGGAAAAGGGCTCGGTAAGCATTTGCAGGGGATAAGTCGATCTATTTAGGTGACAGGTAAAAGAGATCGATACGGACTGGGTTATAACCTTGGAAGCAACTCAAAAAAAAAAAAAAGAAGTGAGACATGGGGAAGAATTTGAGTCAGGATTTAATCCAATATCTTTCTTTGAAAGAAACTTTTTGCTATGGTGAAACCATCAATTCTGTAGCTCAAGGAAAAAAAGAAAGTGATGATACGACGATGATCGTTCTGAATCTTGTGAATTTTCAAGTAAATGCAGTTAATTCAGATGAGGAAGAGCCAAGAATGATCATGGGATTCATCCTTACCCTGCTGGATATGTTTGGACCAATTGGACTATTACTGAAAGAACTATAGTGTCTAGGACTGATCCAAAGTAATTCCAAGATCTCACCTCGTTAGTTTTAGCCCAAAAAATATATGAGGATCTTTTTGTAAAGGGCATAAATGTGTCATATCATTATTTTTAGAAATGAAATGCATAAACTTTTTATGTGTATTCAGAATTCTCATACATCTACAATCTCTTTTTCCTCTTACACTCTTTTTCCCTTTTTTTACATAATCATATATGAATCATCCCATATTTTATTGTTTGTCCATTTTTGTTTTGTTTACCTTTATAGATCCTTTGACCAAAAAGAAGAGGATGATCTCTTTCAGAATTTAAAAGTCGATTTTGAAAGGTCCATTTGCTCGAATGAGGATAATCTTGAAGAAGATTTCAATGATTGCATTTTGCCACCTAACATGTTAAAATTACTTGAGCAGGGGATAAATGAATAATGCCCCATGAAGAGCCCTTAGAGGTTATAAATTTGGGGGATGAGAATGATAGAAAAGAAGTCAGAATTAGAACTGTTATCATGCCCACAACTAAAGCAGACCTAATAAATTTGTTTTAAAAGTTTCATGATGTTTTTGCATGGTCATATCAAGATATGCTGGGATTAGATCCAGAAATGATGGTCCATAAACTACCTCTAAAACTAGAATGCAAGCCAGGTCAGCAGAAATTGAAAAGAATAAAAACTAAAATACTGTTGAAAATCAAAGAAGAGGCGAAAAAATAATTTGAGAACAGATTTCTTAAAGTGTCAAAGTACTTAGAATGGGTTGATAATATTGTCCCGGTCTCCAAGAAAGATGGGAAAGTTAGAATGTGTGTAGACTACCAAGATTTGAATCGACCAAGCCCAAAAGATAATTTTCCTCTTCCTCATATTGATACGTTGGTCAATAACACCATAAAAAATTGTTTATTTTCTTTCATGGATGGATTTTCAGGCTATAATCAGATTGGAATGGCCCTGAAGACATGAAGAAGACAACCTTTATCACTATGTGGGGCACCTTTTGTTATAAGGTGATGCCATTCGGGCTGAAGAATGCAGAGGCAACTTACCAACGAGCCATGGTCATTTTATTTCATGACATGATGCATAAAGAAATTAAAGTGTACATTGATGACATGATTGCTAAGTCCCCTCAGGAAGAAAGTCATGTAGCAGATCTGCGAAAGTTGTTTGAAAGGCTGAGAAACTATCAGTTAAAGCTGAACCTGGCAAAATATACATTTAGAGCCAGGTTTGGAAAATTATTGGGTTTTGTTGTAAGTAAAAGAAGAATTGAGGTTGATTCGGATAAAATCAAAGTATACAGGAATTGCCATTCTCATGCACACCAAAAGAAGTGAAAAGTTTCTTGGGGAGATTGAATTACATCGTTAGATTCATATCTCAACTCATAAATAAGTGTGATCCGATTTTTCAGCTTCGGCGAAAACAAAATCCTGGTGAGTGGGATAGTGAATGCCAAAATGCTTTTGAAAAAGTTAAGCAATATCTCTCCAATCTGCCGGTATTGGTACCGCCTATTATAGGATGACTTTTGATCTTGTATTTGTCAGTATTCGAAAATCCATGGGTTGTGTGTTTGGGCAGCATGATGAGACTAGAAAGAAAGAGCAGGCAATCTATTACCTCAATAAAAAATTTTTGGATTACAAGGTAAATTATTCCCATATAGAGAAGATATGTTGTGCTCTAGTCTGGATAGCGAAATGACTCTAAAAGTACATGTTGTATCATGTTACATGGATGATCACCAAAATAGACCTAATTAAATATCTGTTCGAAGTGCTAGCTTTATTAGGAAGGATAGCTAGGTGGCAAGTACTATTATCTGAATATGATATCATTTATGTGAGCCAAAAAGCTATCAAAGGAAGTGCCATTACCGAATTCTTGGCAAGTCGAGCTCTTAATGATTATTAGCCACTAGATTTTGATTTTCCTGATGAATATTTGATGAATGTTTCTATCGAAGAAGAAAGTGACTAGGCAAAGAGAGTAGAATGGAAAATGTATTTCGATGGGGCCTCAAATGCTTTAGGTAATGGAATTGGAGAAATTCTCATATCTCCCCAAGAAGATTACTATCCCTTTACTACTAAGTTGGATTTTGATTGCACAAATAATGTGGCAGACTATAATACATGTGTTATGGGACTTTGTGCAGCCATTAAAAGAAGTGTGCTAGTACTGAAAGTCTATGAGGACTTAGCCCTGGTGATTTATCAGTTACGAAGAGAATGGGAAACTCGTGATTCGAGGCTGCTTAATATAAAAATTTGGTTTTTGAATTGTTACAAGAGTTTGAGAAGGTGGATTTTGTTCACTTGCCTTGAGATGAGAATAAAATGGCTGATGCTCTTGCCACTCTTGCTTCGATGTTTAAGGTGAATAAGAATGTAAAAATGATCTCGATTCAGATGAGTTTACATGAGTCTCTCGTAAATTATTACAGTGTCAATGCTGAACCAAATGGCCATTCGTGGTATTATGATATTAAAAGGTATCTTAAGAATCAAGAATATTCGAACAATGCCTCTGAAAATGATAACCTTGAGGAGGCTAGCAATGAACTTTGTTCTGGATGGTGAAATTCTTTATAAAAAACACTATGATCAGACATTTTTAAGATGCATAGATGCTCTTGAAGTGTAGAGAATTTTGGAAGAAGTACATAAGGAAGTTTATGGGATTCACGCCAATGGACATAAAATGGCATGATAAATTATGAGGCTAGGTTACTTTTGGATGACTATAGAGGGAGACTGTACTAAGTACACTCGAAAATGTCACAAATGT
>JBBYHM010401446.1:0-13199 GCA_038381775.1 Adansonia rubrostipa
AGAACATCATTGTAGTGCCAAATCAAATTATTGCGAGAATCCAAGTCTCATTTGATGGACAAACCTTGACTTTATGGCAAATATGGAAAGAAAAGCTTTTCTTGGCAAACAAAAGCATCAGTATCATTTATGCCAATGAGGAAAACATGCTTGTGGTGTGTAATCAAAAAAATAATGAAGATTATCACAAAAATCCAAGTTTGTTTCGTTGACATAAGAACTTTGATTATAAGAAAAATGATGTAGGGAAAAACTTTTCTTACAAAGCTAAAGCACCAGTATCATGTATCCTAACAAGGAGAACATGGTTGCCGTGCTGAATCAAAAAAAAAAGTGAAGATTATTATAAGAATCCAGGATTGTCTCATTTGATGGATAAACTTTGAATATATGGAAATTATGGAAAAAAATCTTTTCTTGCCAAACCAAAGCATCGATATCATGTATCCTAATGAGAAGAACATTATTGTAGTGCCCAATCACAAAAAAATGAAGATTATTTTGAGAATCCAAGTTTGTCTCATTTGACGAATGAACTTTGACTATAAGGAAAATGGTGGAGAGAAAAGCTTTTCACGCAAAATTAAAGTGCCAATATCATGTATCTCAATGAGTAGAACATGATTGTAGTGCCCAATAATAAAATAATAGAGATTATTATGGGAATCCAAGTTTCTCTCATTTGATGTATGAACTTTGATTTTATGGAAAATACAGAAAGAAAAACTTTTCTTGCCAAAAGAAAACATCAGTATCATTTATGCGAATAAGGAGAACATGATTGTGGTGCGTAATCACAAAAAGAATTAAGATTATTTGAAGAATCCAAGTTTGCCTCATTGACATAAGAACTTTGATTATAAGGAAAATGATGAAGGGAAAAGCTTTTATTGTAAAGTCAAAGCACCAGTACCATGTATCCTAACAAGGAGAACATGACTGTCGTGCTGAATCACAAAAAAATGAAGATTATTTATGAGAAACCAAGATTATCTCATTTGATGGATGAACATTTAATCTATGGAAATTATGGAAAAAAAAAGCTTTTCTTGCCAAACCAAAGCATCAGTATCATGTATCCTAATGACGAGAACATGATTATGGTGTCCAATCAGAAAAAAATGAAGATTACACGAGAATCCAAGTTTGTCTCATTTGACGGATAAACTTTGATTATAAGGAAAATAATAGAGAGAAAAACTTTTTCTACAAAATCAAAGTGCCAATATCATGTATCCTAACGAGTAGAACATGATTGCAGTGCCCAATAACAAAATAATGGAAATTATTATGAGAATTCAAATTTCTCTCATTTGATGGATGAACTTTGATTTTATGAAAAATACAGAAAGAAAAGCTTTTCTTGCCGAACAAAATCATCAGTATCATTTATGCGAATAAGAAGAACATGATTATGGTGGGTAATCACATAAAGAATAAAGATTATTAGAAAAATCCAAGTTTATCTCATTGACATAAGAACTTTGATTAGAAGGAAAATGATGGAGGGAAAAGCTTTTCTTGCAAAGCCAAAGCACCAATACCATGTATCCGAATGAGGAGAACATGATTGTCATGCCGAATCACAAAAAAAATGAAGATTATTACGAGAATCCAAGATTGTCTCATTTGATTGATGAACTTTGAATTTATGGAAATTATGGACAGAAAAGCTTTTCTTGCCAAACCAAAGCATCAGTATCATGTATACTAATAAGGGGAACATGATTGTGGTGCCTAATCACAAAAAAAAAATGAAGATTATTACGAGAATCCAAGTTTGTCTTATTTGATGATGAACTTTGATTGTAAGGAAAATGGTGGAGAGAAAGCTTTTCTTGCTAAACGAAAGCACCAATATTATGTATCCCAATGAGGAGAACATGATTGTAGTGCCAAATTACAAAAAAGTGGAGACTATTACAAGAATACAAGTTTGTCTTGTTTGATGGATGAACAAGAACGTTATGGAAATTATGGAAAGAAAAGCTTTTCTTGCCAAACGAAAGTATTAGCATCATTAATGCCAATAAGGAGAACATGATTATGGTGCGTAATCACAAAAAGCATGAAGATTATTACAAAAATGCAAGTTTGTCTTATTAACATAAAAACTTTGATTATAAAGAAAATGATGGACGGAAAAGCTTTTTTTGCAGAGCTAAAGCACCAGTATCATGTACCCTAAAAGGAGAACATGATTGTCATGCCAAATCATAAAAAAATAAAGATTATTACGAGAATCCAAGATTATCTTATTTGATGGATGAACTTTGAATCTACAAAAATTATGGAAAAAAAAGCTTTTATTGCCAAACCAAAGCATCAGTATTATGTATCTAATGATGAGAATGTGATTGTGGTGCCTAATCACAAGAAAATGAAGATTATACGAGAATCCAAGTTTGTCTCATTTGACAAATGAACTTTGATTATAAGAAAAATAATGAAGAGAAAAGCTTTTACTACAAAATCAAAGTGCTAATATCGTGTATCCTAATGAGTAGAACATGATTGTAATACCCAAACACAAAAAAAATGGAGATTATTATGAGAATAGTCATTTGTCTTAGTAGACAGATGAACTTTGATTCTAGGGAAAATGGTGAAAGGAAAGCTTTTCTTGCCAAATAAAAGCATCAATATCATGTATCCCAGAAAAGAGAATGCGAATGTAGTGCCTAATCACAAAAGGGATGAAGATTATTTTAAGAATCAATGTTTGTCTCATTTGATGGACGAACTTTGATTGTAAGGAAAATGGTGTAGAGAAAGCTTTTCTTGCTAGAACAAAGCAGCAATATTATGTATCCCAATAAGGTAAACATGATTGTAGTGCCAAATCACAAAAAATAGAGATTATTGCGAGAATCCAAGTTTGACTTATTTGATGGACAAACTTTGATTTTATGGAAAATATGGAAAGAAAAGCTTTTCTTGCCAAACGAAAGCATTAGTATCATGTAACCAATAAGGAGAACACGATTGCAGTGTCCAATCCTAAAACAAAATGAAGATTATTATGAGAATTCATGTTTGTCTCTTTTGACGAATGAACTTAGATTATAAGGAAAATAGTTTAGAGAAAAGCTTTTCTTGCCGCACCAAAGCACCAATATTGCATACCCAAAGAGGAGAACGTGATTGTAGTGCCCAATAACAAAATTATGAAGATTATTAAAAGAATCCAAGTTTGTCTCATTTGACAGATAAACTTTGATTCTAAGGAAAATGGTGGAAAGAAAAGCTTTCCCTGCCAAACAAAAGCATCAATGTCATGTATCCGAATGAGGAGACTATGATTGTAGTGCCCAATCACAACGAATGAAAATTATTATGAGAATCCAAGTTTGTCTCATTTAATGGATGAACTTTGATTCTAAGCAAAATGGTGAAAAGAAAAGCTTTTCTTGCTAAACCAAAGCATCAGTGTCATGTATTTCAATGAGGAGAAAATGATCATGTTGCCCAATCACAAAAAAAGATGAAGATTGCTATGAGAATCTAAGTTTGTCTCATTTGGCGAATAAACTTTGATTATAAGGAAAATGGTTGAGAGAAAAGCCTTTCTTGCCAAAACCAAAGCACCAATATCGTGTATCCCAATAAGGAGAACATGATTGTAGTGCTAAATCACAAAATAGTGGAGATTATTGTAAGAATCCAAGTTTGTCTCTTTTCATAGATGGACTTTAATTCTAAAGAAAATAGTGGAAAAAAAAGCTTTTGTTGCCAAACGAAAGCATCAATGTCATGCATCGCAATGAGAAAAACATGATTGTAGTGCCCAATCATAAAATAAATGAAAATTATTATGAGAATCCAAGTTTGTTTCATTTAATAGGCGTACTTTGATTCTAAGAAAAAATAGGGGAAAAGAAAGCTTTTCTTGCCAAACCATAGCATCAGTATCATGTATCCCAATGAGGAGAACATGATTGTGGTGCCTAATCATAAAAAAAATAAATATTATTATGAGAACCCAAGTTTGTCTCATTTAATGAATGAACTTTGATTATAAGGAAAATGGTCAAGAGAAAAGCTTTTCTTACCAAACCAAAGTGCCAGTATCATATACCTAAGAGGAGACATGATTGTAGTGCCCAATAACAAAATAATGGAGATTATTATGAGAATCCAAGTTTGGCTTGTTTGATAGACAAACTTTGTTTTTAAGTAAAATGGTGTGAAGAAAAGCTTTTCTTGCTAAACCATAGCATCAGTATCATGTATCCCAATAAGGAGAACATGATTGTAGTGCCCAATCACAAAATAGATGGAAGTTATTATGAGAATCTAGGTTTGTCTCATTTGATGGGCAAACTTTGATTCGAAGGAAAATGGGGGAAAGGAAAGCTTTTCTTGCTATTGCAAAGCATCAGCATCATGAATCCCAATGAGGACAACATAACTATGTGCCCAATGACAAAAAAAATGAAGATTATTTTGAGAATCCAAGTTTGTCTCTTTTGATAGATGAATTTAGATTATAAAGAAAATGGTTGAGAGAAAAGTTTTTCTTGCCAAACCAATGCACCAATATTGTATACCCAAAGAGGAGAACGTGATTGTAGTGCCCAATAACAAAATAATGGAAATTATTATGAGAATCCAATTTTTTCTTGTTTGACGGACGGACTTTGATTCTAAGGAAAATGGTGGAAAGGAAAGCTTTTCTTGCCAAACCAAAGCATCAGCATCATGCATCCTAATGGGGAAGACAATACTATGATGCCCGATCACAAAAAATAAAGATTATTATGAGAATCCAAGTTTATCCTTTTTGATGGATAAACTTTGATTATAAGAAAAATTGTTGAGAGAACAGCTTTTCCAAACCAAAGCACCAATATTATATACCAAAAGAGGAGAACATGACTTTAGTGCCCAATAACAAAATAATGGAGACTATTAGGAGAATCCAAGTTTGTCTTGTTTGATGGATGAACTTTGATTCTAAGGAAAATTATGGGAAGGAAAGCTTTTCTTGCCAAAGGAAAGCATCACTGTCATGTATCCCAATGAGGAAAACATGGTTGTAATGCCCAATCACAAAACAAATGAAAATTATTATGAGAATTCAAGTTTGTCTCATTTGACGGGTAAGCATCAATTCTAAGGAAAATAGAGGGAAAAAAAAAGCTTTGTTTGCCAAATCGAAGCATCAACATCATGTATCCCAATGAGAAAAAGATGATTCTGGTGCCCAATCACCAAAAAAATAAAAATTATTATGGAAATTCAAGTTTGTCTTTTTTGATGGATAAACTTCGATTTTAAGGAAAATGGTTAAGACAAAAGCTTTTCTTGCCAAACCAAAGCACCGATATTGTGTACCTAAAGAGGAGAATTGATTGTAGTACCCAACAACAAAATACTTGAGATTATTATGAGAATCCAAGTTTGTATTATTTGACGGATGAACTTTGATTCTAAGGAAAATGGTGGAAAATAAAGCTTTTCTTACCAAACAAAAGCATCAATGTCATGCATCCCAATGAGAAGAACATGATTGTAGTGCCTAATCACAAAATGAATGAAAATTATTACAAGAATCCAAATTTGTCTCAATTCATGGACGAACTTCGATTCTAAGGAAAATAAGGGAAAGGAAAGCTTTTCTTGCTAAATCGAAGCATCAACATCATGTATCCTAATGAGAAAAACATGATTATGGTGCCCAATCACAAAAAAATGAACACGATTATAGGAATCCAAGTTTGTCACTTTTGACGAATGAACTTTAATTATAAGGAAAATGGTTGAGAGAAAGGCCTTTCTTGCCAAACCAGAGCACCAATGTCTTATACCCGAAGAGGGGAACATGATTATAGTGCCCAATAACAAAATAATGGAGATTATTATAAGAATCTAGGTTTGTTCTGCTTAATGGATGAACTTTGATTCTAAGGAAAATGGTGGAAAGAAAAGCTTTCCTTGCCAAACATAAGTGTCAATGCCATGTATCCCAATGAGGAGAACATGATTAGAGTGCCCAATCACAAAATAGATGAAAATTATTTTGAAAGTCTAAATTTGTTCTGTAACAAGCACACTTTGATTTTAAGGAATATGGGGGAAAGGAACCCTTTTCTTGCTAAATCAAAGCATCAGCATCATGTATCCGAATGAGGAGAACATGATTGTGGCGCCCAATCGCAATAAAATTAAAGATAATTATGAGAATCTGGGTTTGTCTTATTTGATAGATGAACTTTAATTATAAGGAAAATGGTTGAGAGAAAAGCTTTTCTTGCCAAACCAAAGCACCAATATCATGTACCCAATGAGGAGAACATGAATATAATACCGAATCACAAAAAAAAGGATTATCACAAGAATCCAAGTTTATCTTGTTTGACGAACGAACTTTAATTCTATGAATAATGTGGAAAGAAAAGTTTTTCCTGCCAAACCAAAGCATCAGTATCATGTACCCTAATGAAGAGAATATGATTTTGGGCCCAATCATAAAAGAATGAAGATTATTATGGGAATCAAAGTTTGCCTCTTTCGATGGATGAACTTCGATTGCAAGGAAAATGGTTAAGAGAAAAGCTTTTATCGCCAAATCAAAGCACCAATATTGTATTCCTAAAAAAGAGAAATGATTGTAGTACCCAATAACAAAATAATGGAGATTATTACTAGAATCTGAGTTTGTCTTGCTTGATGGACGACCTTTGATTCTAAGGAAAATGGTGGAAAAAAATGTTTCTTGCTAAACAAAAGCATTAGTATCATTTATCCCAATGAAGAGAACATGATTGTGGGGCGCAATCATAAAAGGAATGAAGATTATTATGGGAGCCCAAGTTTGTCTCTTTTGATGGATGAACTTTGATTATAAGGAAAATGGTTCAGAGAAAAGCTTTTCTTGCCAAACCAAAGCTCTAATAGTGTATACACAAAGAAGAGAATTGATAGTAGTCTCTAATAACAAAATAATGGACATTATTATGAGAATCCAAGTTTATCTCATTTGATTGGCGAACCTTGATTATAAGGAAAATGGTTGAGAGAAAAACTTTTCTTACCAAATCAAAGCACCAATATCGTGTATTCCTAATGAGAATAACATGAATGTAGTGCCGAATCGCAAAAAAAATTAAGATTATTATGAGAATCCAAGCTTGCCTTGTTTGACGAATGAACTTTAATTCTACAAAAAATATGGAAATAAAAGTTTTCCTTGCCAAACCAAAGCATCAGTATCATGTATCCCAATGAGGAGAACATGATTATAAGGCCTAATTATAAAAGGAATAAAGATTATTACTAGAATCCAAGTTTATCTCGTTTGATAGATAAACTTTGATTCTAAGGAAAATGGTGAAAAAATAAAGCTTTTGTTGCCAAAGAAAGCATCAAGGTCATGTATCCCAATGCGGAGAACATGATTGTAGTGCCCAAGAACAAAACAAATGAAAATTATTACGAGAATCAAAGTTTGTCTTAATTCATGGATGAACTTTGATTCTAAGGAAAAGAGGGGAAATGAAAGGTTTTCTTGCCAAATCGAAGCATCAACATCATGTATTCTAATGAGAAAAACATGATTATGGTGCCCAATCACAAAAAAAAAATGAACATTATTATAGGAATCCAAGTTTCCACTTTTGGCGGATGAACTTTGATTATAAGGAAAATGGTAAAGAGAAAAGCTTTTCTTGCCAAACCAAAGCACCAATGTCTTATACCAAAGAGGGGAATGTGATTATGGTGCCTGATAACAAAATAATGGAGATTATTATGAGAATCTAGTTTTGTCCTACTTAATGGATGAACTTTGGTTCTAAGGAAAATCGTGGAAAGAAAAGCTTTCCTTGCTAAACATAAGTGTCAATGTCATGTATCCCAATGAGGAGAACATGATTATAGTGCCCAATCATAAAAAAATGAAAATTATTATAAGAGTCCAAATTTGTCTTATTTGATAGGCACACTTTGATTTTAAGAAAAATAGGGGAAAGGAAAACTTTTCTTGCCAAACGAAAGCATTAGTGTCACGTATCCCAGTGAGGAGAACATAATTGTGGGACCCAATCACAAAAGGAATGAAGATTATTATGGGAGTCCAAGTTTGTGCCTTTTGATGAATGAACTTCGATTATAAGTAAAATGGTCGAGAGAAAAGCTTTTCTTACCAAACCAAGCACCAATATCGTGTATCCTAATAAGAAGAACATGAACGTAGTGCCGAATCACAAAAAAAATTGAGATTATTACGAGAATCCATGTTTCTCTTGTTTGATGGACAAACTTTAATTCTACAAAAAATGTGGAAATAAAAGCTTTTCCTTCCAAAATAAGGCATCGGTATCATGTATCTCAATGAGAAGAACTTGATTATAGGCCTAATCATAAAAGGAATGAAGATTATTACGAGAATCTAAGCTTGTCTCATTTAACGAATAAACTTTTATTATAAGGCAAATGGTGGAAAGAAAGCTTTTCTTGTCAAACCAAAGTGCCAATATCGTGTACTGCAGTGAGGAGAACATGATTGTATGCCGAATCACAAAAAAAATAGAGATTATTACGAGAATCCAAGTGTGTCTCATTTAACGGATGGACTCTGATTCTAAGGAAAATGGTAGGGAGAAAAGCTTTTATTGCCAAACCAAAGCACCAATATCGTGTATCTTAATGAGGAGAACATGAATGTAGTTTCAAATAACAAAAAAATGGAGATTATTATGACGATCTAGGTTTGCCTTATTTGACGGAAAAACTTTAATTCTATGAAAAATGTGGAAAGTATAGCTTTTCCTGCCAAACCAAAGCATCAGTATCATGTATCCCAATGAGGAGAACATGGTTGTGGGGCTTAATCACTAAAGGAATGAAGATTATTATGGGAATCCAAGTTTGTCCCTTTTGATGGATGAACTTTGACTATAAGGAAAATGGTTGAGAGAAAACCTTTTCTTGCAAAACTAAAGCACCAATATTGCATACCTAAGGAGGAGAATTGATTGTAGTTCCTGATATCAAAATAATGAAGATTATTGCAAGAATCCAAGTTTATCTCGTTTGACAGACGAACTTTGATTCTAAGGAAAATGGTGGAAGGAAAAGCTTTTCCTGCCAAATCAAAGCACCAGTTTCATGTATCCTAATATGGAGAACATGATTGTGGGGCCCAATCACAAAAGGAATGAAGATTATTACAAGAATCAAAGTTTGTCTTGCTTGACGAACAAACTTTGATTTCAAGGAAAATGGTGGAGAGAAGGCTTTTCTTGCCAAACCAAAGAGCCAACATCGTGTATCGCAGTGAGGAGAACATGGTTGTATGCCTAATCACAAAAAAAAATGGAGATTATTATAAGAATCCAAGTTTGTCTCGTTTGATGGATGAACTTTGATTCCAAAGAAAATAGTGGAAAGAAAAGCTTTTCTTGTCGAACCAAAGCACCAATATCATGTATCCCAATGAGGAGAACATGAATGTATAATAAATCACAAAAAAATGGAGATTATTATGAGAGTCCAACTTTGTCTCATTTGACGGACGAACATTGATTTTATGGGAAATATAGAAAGAAAAGCTTTTCCTGCTAAAGCGAAGCATCAATATTATTTATCCCAATAAGGAGAACGTGATTGTGGGGCCAATCACAAAAGGAATGAAGATTATTATGGGAATCCAAGTTTGTCTTTTTTGATGGATGAACCTTGATTATAAGAAAAATGGTTAGGAGAAAAGCTTTTCTTGCCAAACCAAAAAAAAAAATATTGTATACCCAAAAAGGAGAATTGATTGTAGTGCCCACTAATAAAATAATAAAGATTATTATGAGAACTCGAGTTTGTCTTTTTAAAGAATGAACATTGATTCTAAGGAAAATAGTGGAAAGAAAACCTTTTCTTGCCGAATGAGAGCATCAATGTCATGTATCCCAATGCGTAGAACATGATTGTAGTGCCTAATCACAAAATAAATAAAAATTATTATGAGAATCCAAGTTTATCTTATTTCACGGATGAACTTTGATTCTAAGGAAAATGGGAGAAATGAAAGCTTTTCTTGTCAAACCAAAGCATCAGAATCATGCATCCCAATGAGGTGAACATGATTGTGGTGCCTAATCACAAAAAAAATGAATATTATTATAAAAATCTAAGTTTGTCTCATTTGACAGATGAGCTTTGATTATAGGCAAAATGTTGAGAGAAAAGCTTTTCCTATTAAACCAAAGCACCAATATCGTGGTCCTAATGAGGTGAAAATGAATGTAGTGCTGAATCATAAAAAAATTAAGATTATAACTAGAATCCAAGTTCGTCTTGTTTAACAAATGAATTTTAATTCTATGAAAAATGTGGAAAAAAATTTCTTGCCAAACCAAAGCATCAGTATTATGTACTCCAATGAGGAGAACATGATTGTGGGGCCAAATCCCAAAAGGAATGAAGATTATTATGAGATCCAAGTTTGTCTCATTTGATAAATAAACTTTGATTATAAGGAAAATGGTGGAGATAAAGCTTTTCTTGCCAAAACAAAGGGCTAATATCCTGTATCACAGTAAGGAGAACATGATTGTATGCCGAATCATAAAAAAATGGAGATTATTATGAGAATTTAATTTTGTTTCATTTAACAGATGAACTTTGACTATAAGGAAAATGGTTAAGAGAAAAGTTTTTCTTTCCAAACTAAAGCACCAATATAATGTGTTCCAATGAGAAGAACATGAATGTAGTGCCTAATCGCAAAAAAAAAAAATAGAGATTACTACGAGAATCCAAGTTTGTCTCATTTGATGGACGAACTTTAATTCTATGAAAAATATGGAAAGAAAAGCTTTTCCTGAGAAATCGAAGCATCCGTTTCATGTATCCTAATGAAGAGAGCATGATTGTGGGGCCCAATCACAAAAAGAATAAAGATTATTATTGGAATCCAAGTTTGTCTATTTTGATGGATGAACTTCGATTGTAAGGAAAATGGTTGAAAGAAAAGCTTTTCTTGCTAAACCAAAGCACCAATGTTGTATACCCAATGGGGAGAATTGATTGTAGTGCCCAATAACAAAATAATAGGGATTGTTACAAGAGTCCAAGTTTATCTTGTTTGACAGATGAACTTTAATTCTAAGGAAAATGGTGGAAAGAAAAGTGTTTCTTGCCAAACAATAGCATTAATGTCATTTATCCCAATGAAGAGATCATGATTGTAGTGTCTAATCACAAAACGGATGAAAATTACTATAGGAATCCAAGTTTGTTTTACATCATAGACGAACTTTGATTCTAAGGAAAATAGGGGAATGGAAAGCTTTTCCTGCCAAACCAAAGCACCAACATTATGCATCCCAATGAGGTAAACATGATTAGGTGCCCAATCACAAAAAAATGAAGATTATTATGAGAATCCGAGTTTATCTTATTTGACAAATGAACTTTTATTATAAGAAAAATGGTTCAGAGAAAAGCTTTTCCTGCCAAACCAAAGGACCAATATTGTATATCCCAATGAGGAAAACATGAATGTATTGTCGAATCATAAAAAAATTTGAGATTATTATGAGAATACGAGTGTCTTATTAAACAAAAAAACTTTAATCCTTCAAAAAATATGGAAAGAAAAGCTTTTCCTGCCAAACTAAAGCATCACTATCATGTATTCTAATAAGGAGAACATGATTGTAGGGCCAACCACAAAGGAATGAAGATTATTATAAGAATTCAAGTTTGTCTTATTTGATGAACGAACTTTGATTATAAGGAAAATAGTGGAGAGAAAGCTTTATTTGCCAAACAAAAATGCCAATATCGTGTATTGCAATGAGGAGAACATGATTGTATGCCGAATCATAAAAAAATGGAAATTATTACGAAAATCCAAGTTTGTCTTGTTTAACGGATGAACTTTGGAAAATGGTGGGGAGAAAAGCTTTTCTTGCCAAAAAAAGCATCAATATCGTGTATCCCAATGAGGAGAACATGATTGTAGTGCCTAATAAAAAAATGAATGAAAATTATTATGAGAATCCAAGTTTGTCTCATTTGATGGATGAATTTTGATTCTAAGGAAAATGGTAGGGAGAAAAGCTTTTCTTACCAAGCCGAGCATCAACATCATGTATCCCAATTAGAAGAACATGACTATGGTGCCCATCACAAAAAAAAAATGAAGATTATTATGAGAATCCAAGTTTATCTCATTTGATGGATGAACTTTGATTATAAGGAAAATGGTCAAGAGAAAAGCCTTTTTTGCCAAACTAGAGCACCAATATCATGTACCCTAATGAGGATAACATGAATGCAGTGCCAAATTACAAAAAACTAGAGATTATTATGAGAATCCAAGTTTACTTGTTTGACGGATAAACTTTAATTCTATGAAAAATATGGAAAGAAAAGCTTTTCTTGCCAAACTAATGCATCAGTACAATGTATCCCAATAAAGAGACCATGATTGTGGTGCTTAATCACCAAAAATATGAAGATTATTACGAGAATTCAAGTTTGTCTCTTTTGAGGGATGAACTTGGATTATAAGGAAAATGGTTAAGAGAAATGTTTTTCTTGCCAAACAAAGGACCAATATTTTGTATCCCAATGAGGAGAACATCAATGTAGTGCTAAATCACAAAAAAAAAATTGAGATTATTATAAGAATCCAAGTCTGTCTTGTTTGATGGATGAATTTTAATTTGACAAAAAATGTAGAAAGAAAAGCTTTTCTTGCCAACTAAAGCATCAGTATCAAGTATTCCAATGAAGAGAATATAATTGTGTGGCCCAACCATGAAATGAATGAAGATTATTACAAGAATCCAAGTTTGTCTTATTTGATGAATGAATTTGATTATAAGGAAAATGGTGGAGAGAAAGCTTTTCTTGCCAAACCAAAGGGCTAATATCATGTATCACAATAAGGAGAACATGATTGTATACCGAATCACAAAAAAATTAAGATTATTACAAGAATCCAAGTTTGCTCGTTTGATGGATGAACTTTACTTTTACAAAAAAATATGGAAGGAAAAGCTTTTCTTGTCGAACCAATGCATCAATATCATGTATCCCAATAAGGAGCCCATGATTGTGGTGCCCAATCACAAAAAAAAACAGGAAGATTATTACGACAATCCATGTTTGACAGATGAACTTTGATTATAAGGAAAATGGTGGAAAGAAAAGCTTTTCTTGCCAAATGAAAGCATCAATATCGTGTATCC
>JBBYHM010401466.1:0-13196 GCA_038381775.1 Adansonia rubrostipa
TCATGAATAAATATTACCTTGTTTCTTTTAACCCCTGTACAATTCGCATTGCACTTGTCATTTAACTAATAATATTTGATAATCGATTGAAATATGCATCAGGACATCTCGATATTACATCAAAAGGAGAAAAAAGCATAGGGAACTTTGCTTATGCCCTAATCATCAAGGTCATGCACTTTTCGCATCCAAACACCTGTTCGACATGACCATACACCAAACAATTTTTGGCTATCACAAGCCACACCTCAAGAAAAACCATTTTAAGCAAACTAAAAATTGACCCATGCGTTCTATCAGAATCATATCAAAACCAGAGACATCAACCTAATCAGTCAAACATTCTTCAAATTATTGGCAATGCCTTCCAATTGTCAGCAAAATGTTAAGCCTCCTGAATCAAGAAATGCAATAATCTAAATTCTTGAGAATAGATTTTTTGTAATATCCCCAGTGGAGCTGAGACAACCTACAATCCCCAACAGGATTAGGAAAATTCTAGTCCATAATTGCAATAAAGATGAATCGCCATCCTTATGAGAGTCTGAATAATGTACAAGAAAAACTACGACTATATCCTGTATTAGACTTCACATCATGCAATCATGATAGCTTTCCATATCATGCATTCACATTACCATCACACATCATGATTTTTGCAATGTTACTTCAAGTTAGGTTCACCAAACCTCTGAGGATTCCCTGGTAAGAACTTTAGCTTTGTAAACCAAGTATCATTCAGGAGGCACCTATCAAGAAACCTTCTTAAGCCCACACGAGCTGGTGGCAACAAACTTGTCTGCAAACAACTGGATGCCAATCATACCTACATCAAGCCCATAAGTCAATGGCAACTTTTCAAAGCCCACAAGTCAGTGGCACCTTTCTAAAAGCCCATAAGTCAGTGGCACCTTTCTAAAAGCCCATAAGTCAGTGGCACCCCTCCAAAGCTCATAAGTCAGTGGCACCTTTTTAAAGCCTATAAGTCAATGGCACCTCTTAAAGCCCACAAGTCAGTGGCACCCTTTTAAAGCCCATAAGTCAGTGGCACCCTTTCAAAGCCCACAAGTCAGTGGCACCTTTTCAATGCCCACACAAGCTGGTGGCACCTAGTTTAAGTCAAAGCCTGTACAAGCTGGCGGCAACCGAGTCAAAGCCCATATAAGCTGGTGGCACCCAAGTTTAAGTCAAAGTTCACACAAGCTGACAGCACCCAAATCAAAAATCCATGTTACTCTGCACCTGACTAAGGGGTCAAAACTTAAAAAACCTAACGCCCTAGTAGTGAGGGCAAACCCTACAAAATTCACTTAAACCTCTATCAGGATCGCTATCAATACATTGCATTTATCATAGCAAAGTATTAATTACAATTTATTTCTTTGCAGGTGTTCTAGGGAGAGTCATTCAACCCTAAATAAAATAGTGTCAATTTATCTTTGCCCTGTTCTTGATTCTTAGCAACGGTTAAAGAAGGGTAGCTGTAGACACTTATTTTATCCGAGTTAATTTTTTTAGCAACCTGAGGCATGGACGTGAGAGGAGGCAATTGCCTGTGGATCATAGCAAAGATAAATGCAAAGATGTGGCATTAAAGGACGTAGCGCAAGGTGTCTGGGGATAAAAGATATGAGAAAATTCATAATTTTGCTTGAATGTATCGATATATGGTTCTTATGTATCGATACAATGCTTTACGGTCAAAAATTTTGAAATGTCCCTGTTTGTATCGATACAACATGTAAATGTATCGATATGTGAGCTTATGTATTAATACAAGAGCTCATGTATCGATACTAGGCCATGCTAAGACCAAAACATGCATTCTATAAAGAAATGTATCGATACATATCAACATGTATCGATATAATGAAGCATTGAATCTATACAATGGTTTATAGTATTGATACAATGATCTTTGTATCAATACAATGTTCATTGTATCGATACACTCAAGGTTTTTGGACTAAATGTATCGATACATTCTGCAATGTATTGATACATACAGGCCATTTTCCACGGTTTAAGAATTTTTTACTCATCCACCATTGATCCAAAACTCGATTTTAATCATTTCTTTGCATCAGAAAATATCAAAACCCATATCAAATTATGAATTTAGACTTTTGAATCAATCAAAACATTTTTGAAGTCTAAATTAGATCAAAAAGGTCAATGTCACATGACTACCCTACTCCTCCCTAGTTTGTTGACCAAGATCACCATCAGCCACCCCATTTGCTGGAAAATTGTTTCAGCATTTAAACCAGCCACCCTATGTCCATCACATTGGCAACAAGTTGCTCCCTACAACCATTCTATAGCCATCAAGATGACATCACTTTGTCCCCCTTGAGAAATGACCAAAAACACTTCTAATTGGCTTCAAAATGCTGGTATAAATAGATCACTTATATTTCAGCTGAGATTTGGAAGATTTCAGCTCATTTTTAGCTTCCAAAACACATTCACACATCAAGAAAACCAAATCCTGTAGCTCTTCACTTAGCACTCAAATATAGCCCCAAAACACTCACTCTTAATCATTACATATTCTGAAAATCACCCTTATCCATACCAGAACTAAAACCTCATTGTTTCTCTCTTTTTCTTGCTTATTAACAATAAGGAAAAGAGAGAAATCCAAGCCATCTTTGCTGTTCCAACTATTTGGCCAAAAATTGAAGTTTTATTAGTATAACTTTTTACTTTATCACTTTTATTTTCTATTTTTTAGCATATTCATCACTTTAGTAAGCTCTCCATGTTTCATCACCCTTTTGGGATTCTCATGCATTATTATGGCTTTTGGTTGTGATGGTTTAGGATTTGGATGCCTTAATGCCCTTTTTATGTGCAAAATGCTTAATTTCATCCTTATTATTTTGATAGCTCTTGCTCATGCATTTTATGCATATCCATGCATCTTGTTATGATTAATCCATGTATGAATCCTTAGCCTCACATATTTCGGGCATATTTATACATTAGCTTGCATCTTGTCATGAATCATTGTCATTTTCAGTGTCCATAATATTTTCTTGTCAAAGTGCATAACACTTTTTTTGTCAAGACCATTGGTAAAGTTAGCATCCCTATTCATGGTATGTGCTTTCCCCTTGTATGTGTGTTGTCTTCTCCTTGTCAAAGTGCATGTTTAATGGCTGTAAAAAAAATTGATTTCCAAAACCTCTCGAAGCCAAGCATGCTAACCTCAACCAATTAGGGCTAGCATGAACTTAGCGTTTTCCTTAAAGTTAATTAAAAAATCTTAGGGAAGATAAAGTTTTCCAGATCTGTACTCCTGATTAAACAAGCTCAAAATTTCTAATTTTCCAACGAAAATGGCCTTGCACTTGTTCCTTAAACGTTCATGCCTTATTTTGAGTCAAAACCTTGAGTGGTATGATAAACGAGTTATTTCATTATCCCAAATTACTCCGAGGTTGTGCAAATGAGTCCGCGACACTCATACCACTCTTTCCCTTCAGTTATGGATGTTCGAATGTTGATGACTCGAGTTTGGACCCGTAAACATAGAGAAAATAAGAAATATCCTCTGCTTTGCTTTGTCCCCCACTAGCAGCATCACTGTTACAAATTGAAAATTCCTTTTAAAATCCCAAATGATTTTTTATAAATTTTATAATATTTTTTCACTAAAAGTGTGTAAAAATATCTTTAAAATGAGGCGTGTTCACCCTTGGATCAGTTCAGATGAAAGAGTTATAATTTTTCAAGCCTAGACTATCTGGAATCCCTGGAGTTAACAAAGTGCATTTTGGTTGGGCCCTTTAGACCCATAAACGATTTTTCAAAATCTATCCAACATTTTTCCTAAAATGTTTATAAAATTCCCTTTCTGGAGAGGTATTATTTGCAATTTTTTGATTCCAAACGAATCCAAAATGATTTTTTGAATTTTGACACACCCTTTTTCTTGCATGCTCTGTCAATAACATAATTGACCCAAATTTGAAAATTTATTTCCCTGAAAAGTGATTCTTTAGGATATTAGGAAAAATTTTTAATTGACCCTTGTCGAGTTACCTTTTTGATGGTATCTTGTCCATCCTCTAGAGCCTTCAAACCAATCCAGAATAAATTTGGAAAGTGGGATCGCGCGATGCTGTCCCTTGTTCTTGGATATGGTCAAAATTAAGTTGTTTTCCCGAATTTCATCTCAAGACATTCGAATGTCTCTATATCACCCCGATCAGACTCGAAAACATGCTTTAACCTCCCACAAGCTCGTATCAAGGCACGAATATACTTTTACATCTTTACCATCCTCGTTCATAACTTTTTTTGCCAAAAATTGTCAAAATGCTCACTCATTTTCTAAATCACGAAGTTTTATCAACTTAAGTTTTCCAACTTGACTTCTGTAAAGAGTGTCAAATATGTCACTTTTTGGGATACTCCAACCTTACTTTTCAAAATTGTCAAGATTTAAAAATCTTCCTTTGTCAAAATTATTTATCATCCATGGGGATACTCTAACCCCGATCTTTCGAAAGAATACTCTAACCCCGCTTTTCAAAATTGTCAAGATTTAGAAATCTTTCTTTGTCAAAATTATGTCATCCATGGGGATACTCCAACCCCATCTTTCAAGAGGATACTTCAACCCTGTCTTTTAACTGTGATTAAATTTTTCTCCTTTCCAGGCTTCCATGAATGTGTCAAGAAAACCTCGTTTAATCAAGGAACCCAGATGCATCTCGAAAATTATCAATTCAGTTATTCCTAGATAATTGATGCCAATTGCGAGATAAATTCCTATAGTCCATCCGTTCTTTTTATCATTATATTGAATGGTCCATATTATGTTACTTCATTCATTGCCGTACTAATTTCTTCAAGATGATTATTTGCATGCATGTTTTCAAAACATTTCAAGTAAAACTAAAGGTAATATTTCACGTAGGTATCTCTTTAGTGCCCAAAGTGGAATATTCCATTTTTCAATGTAAAATTCAGAGGTCATTTTTATTAAAAAATCTCTATATTCCCTATCTCTTCAGGGCGTGTATGAGATTAAATCTTTTTATCAAAACTTGGATTTGTGTTTTCATAAAATTCATGCATTAAAAGGGGGTTATATGGAAATAGTGATGAGTTAAGATCGAAAAAATCAAAACTGAGATAAGACATAACTAGTAAGGTATCGATTTTGGGTGTCGCAAAGAGGTTCATGCCTCATTATGCGTAACCAACTCCCGAACCTAAATGACAAATCTTTATACTACGTAGACCACGAGATCGACGTTTCGAGTTTTGTAACTCAAGACATAGGTTTTAATAGGCATCCGGTCATGCCTAGCCCAAAATGATTGGTGGCAACTCCAAGCATTGGCCATTTCATAATGGTCATCCAAGACCAATGAGATGAGCAATTTGTCTTATGATCCCCTTCACTGTATCACAAGTCGAGAATCCATACTTTCTTATTCTTATCACGTCACAAAGGAAAAGTCTCAATCAAGAAGACATTTCTAAGTCAAAAAAATATTTTCAGTCGTATTGACCCATAGATCCGCAAGGATCCACCTCGAGATACGTTGCGACATAGGATTAAAATTTTTCTTAAAGCTTGGGTTTACTATTTTATACATTCATACATAAAAAGAGATTATATCGAAACAATGATAAGTTAAAACTTAGAAAACTGACACCAAGCTTTGACATAGCTAGAAGTTATCAATTTTGGGCTCGTGGGCATGTTAATACTTCCCTATGCATAAACAACTCCTGAACTAAACCGTCAAATTTTTGGGCCATACAGACAATGGAATTAATGTTTCAAGTTTCATAACTCAGAATACAGATTTCAATAGGTATCTAATCATGCTAGCCCAAATGATCGGTAATAACTTCAATCATTAGCCACTTTGTGTTGACCATCAAAGACCAGTTGGATAAGCGATTTATTCAACAATCCTTTCTTTCATGATTAAGATCCGAGAATCTACACTTCTCACTCCTATCATGTTAAATAGGGAGAGTCCTAATCAAGAAGACATTTTCTCATCGAGGAAATATTTTTTGACTCACACATGCTTCCTTCGCAAGAGCATAGGCACATTGCTAACACCTAATTAATGGACAACTATGATATGATCTTTTGACTTCTCCATAAGCAAAACCCAAAGGAATGGAATGAAAAATGTTAATAAGCCTTTGACAAAGTCCAACACTACCTTTCAAACCTACCAATGCTAGTACCATCGATTCTTGGTTAACCCTTAATCCTGTACCTATTAGTTTTTAACAAGTCTATGGGCTGTGTACTAGGGCTGTGTGACAAGTCTGGCGGAAAAAGTAGGTTACTATCTAAGCAAAAAGTTCACGAAACATGAAAACAACTACTTAGTAGTTGATAAACTATGTTGTGCTCTTGCTTGAACTGCCTAGAGGCTAAGGCAATATATGTTATACCACACCATGTGGCTAATCACAACGCTTAATCTCATCAAATACCTATGTAAGGCCCTTACCTTATCAGAAAGGTATGACATCATATATATGAACCATAAAGCTATTAAGGGTAGCACGACAGCGATTTCTTGGCTAGCTAAGTAGCGTTTGACTATGAACTGTTAGATTTTGAGTTCTAAATGAGGACTTAATGTGCGTATCTAAGGAAGAAGACACTGCTAACTTCATACAATCTTAGAAAATGTACTTTAACAAAACATCAACTACATTATGGTAATATTCATTTTGCTCTAGGGCGATTATTACCCTTTCACCATTAAATTAAACTTTGACTACACTAGTAACATTGCTAAGTACGAAGCTTGTGTCATGAGACCTTGAGCCATTATCGAAAGGTGTATTAAAAATCTGTAAGTTTTTAAAGATTCAACCTTGGTAATCTATTAGCTTAGAAGAGAACAAGAAACTCGAGGTGCTAAGTTGGTTCACTCCAGGAAACTAATATTTAAGTTAAGGAAATAATTTGATTAAATTAGTTTCCAACATTCGCCTTAGGAAAAAAAACAAATGGCTGAGACTCTGGTGCCTTTGGCTTCAATGTTCAAAGTAAATCAAGAATCAAAAGTTTTATCCATTCAGATAAGTGTTTATGAGACCTTAACACATTGTCGAACATAAAAGAGGAGAAGATAGCCTGTTTTGGTATTATGATATCCTTTGATACATTCGGGATCAACAATACTATCTGTAGAATGGATATGGGTTTTATTTTTTATGGTGGATTCCTATATAAAAAGGCTAGGATCAAGTATTACTATGATGGGTCGACGCTTTTAAAGCCAAAAAAATTTTAGAAGATATCTATAAGGGGATTTATAGCACACATGCCAATGGACATCAAATGGCATAACAAATCATAAGATTCAAAGAAGATTACATTAGTCATGCCCGAAAATGCCATAAATACCAAATCTATATGGATTGTATTAATGCCCCATTGTCACCTCTACACAATATGACCATCCTATAAGGCATGGACATGATTGAACCCATCACACTGGAAGCTTCTGATGAGCACCATTTTGTTTAGTTGTAATCAATTACTTCACCTAGCAAGTAAAAGTGACTTCTTATGCTAATGTTACTAAGTCAGTCATGTGTAAGTTTGTGAAATGAACAAATAGTGTGTGCAATTTGTAAAACAAAATGATGCAAGAAGTGTGTTCCCAGTTCAAGATTCAACATCATAGCTTAATGCTATACCTCAAAAAATGAATAGAGCAATTGAAGCATACTACCAAGCCTATTATACTTTAGTTCAAACCTTGATAGGTGCTACCTCATTCTTCCGAGTCTACGAGAGGAAAACTATTCTACCTATTGAGGTTGAGATCCCTTCCCTCAAGATCTTAAGGGAACGTAGCTTGAAGAAACTAAATAGGTTAAAAATCGATATGAGTAACTTAATCTCATTTTATAAGAAAAAAAGGTAAAAGCCATCTTTTATGTGCAAATGTATAGAAAACACATGATTAGATCCTATGACAAGAAAGTCCTTCTTTGTTTGTTTCACAAAAGTGACTTAGTACTTAAGAGAATCCTCCTCATAAAAAATTCCCTTGATAAGTGAACCCTAATTGGGAAAGGCCTTATATGGTGAAATGGGCTTTTTCTGATGAACCCTTATCCTAACTGAAATAAATGGCAATGACTTAACAAGCCCAGTGAATATAGACAGGGTGAAAAAGTACTATGCTTGAAAAAGATTTTAGGATGAAACCCCAATAGGGTATTTTATGATCTACAAAAAAGAAAAACCCTCATATGAATATTAGTGTGAGCCTTGCAAGCCAATTGGATTTGCTTGTAATGCACTAGGTTTTAGTTATTTAATGTAAAATACATTATATATTATTAATGTTAGTAAGGTTTTCTTGATCCATAAGTTATAATATAATTGTTATTAATAGCTTATGAAGATAAACTCATGAAACACATTGGCTTTGCAAAGGAATTATAAAAAGTTGTAATTTTGATATCCATATGCATCATAGTCGTGTTTCTAAAACCATTCTTGGTCATTATACTATCAAGATAGGGCATTAACAATTCACAAAGACTGGCATATGTTAAGCCTCCATACATATAATGCATGCATGCAATTGATCTCATGAGTTAAAGTATAGTCATACTTGAGGATAACCATATGCATCACAGTCATGCTTCTAAAACCATTCTTGGTCATTATACTATCAAGATAGGGTATTACTAATTCACAAAGACTGGCATATGTTAAGCCCCCATGCATATAGTGCATGCAACTGATCTCATGAGTTGAAGTATAATCATACTTGAGGATAACATATGGGTGCTTGTTATGGTGACAAGTTCATTGAACGGGACTTGATATAAGAGTTATATTTGGTATTCAACTTAAGTGTCTATGGAAATACTCTTATGTGTCAGTAGAGTAAGTAATCCTTAGACTTATGACACTTAGGTCACATTGTATGTGAAATAGCATATTTAGAGATCATCACGATCAGATCCATTTTGATGGATGCCTAAGGTATGGTGGTTTTAGGATGTTATGAAGAATACTGAAGGTGGATGAGTGGTCCAGAGAGGATTCATCATCATAAATGATATAAAGAGACATATCTCGATTGTTCTTGGCCCATGTTAACTTAGAAGTCTTTGGCCAAGGCAATACCAATTATGAAGTTAACACATAGAGGCAGTAGGAATAATATGGAAAGGGCTAAAAGTAGACACTGCACCATGCTTTGGCCTTCACTGGGATATATGATGGAAGGATCGAATTATACTGACATATTATACACTGAAAGGCTTGTTAAACTGCATTGACTCTTTTGACATTTGGGTGGCCATGATGCATTGCTAAATGTTGCTCATGGTCTATAAATATAAAATATTCTTAACCGAATTAATTTAAATTTATTGCCAACATGTTAGGGGCCTAATGGGTCACACAAAAAAGGGTGATTTTATGGAATCAAAATAAGATTGAAATAAATTGTAGAGATATCGATCTCTTAGGGACTAAATTGAATAGTTTAGTTAGTCTAAGGGCTTAAGTGCAAGTAACAAAAATTATTGGTTTCACTAAACCTTAAATATTTATAATGTGTTTTTGCTATCCCATTGGTAGAGATTATGACACCTTATGTTTTGAACATTAGGCTTAGTCACAAGCTTGATTTTGGGAGAATAAAAATCATTTTTCTTTCTCATGATTTTTTAATATGGCTAAGGTAATCAATTAAGGGAAGGTTTATGAAACCTAAATCGCTAGCATGGCTCCCGGTGAAACACAATCCCAACCTTATGAAGGTTTCTCGAGTAACCAGGTGGATCATCGTTGGACGCTGAACAATTAGACAGCTTTGGTTTGCGATAAATGGGCTTAGTGTGCAAGAACAAGCAGAGATCGATTCTAACCAGGGATCTTGGCAATCTAATATAAGGTATGATTTTGTTTCCATGTTCTTGAATTTTTAGATCGGATTTCACAAGTTGATCCTTTGGAGGAATTTGGTATGTCTGATTTTAATTATTCCGCTATGTACGTAAATAATTTAATTAAGATTAAATTATTTTATTTTTATTTTTATGTTGATTGAGCATGATAAGAATTCCAAGAAGTGGTATTAAAGCCTCACTTGTGTTGTTTTAATTGATCTTATGTTTTAATTCTTACAGTTTTCAAAATAGTTTTGATTTTGGGATTTTTATTAATTTGATTAAATAATTAAAATTTTATAAAAATTATTTTAATTTAATTTCAATTATTTCAGCATATTAATTTATGTTATATTATTGTAATTAATTAGTTTAAAGTTTGTTTTTAGCTAATTAATTATCGGTACAATCGGTTAGCAATAATTAAGAATTGTTCATGCCAAATTGTGCCAATTTTGGTGATTTTTGTGCAAAAAAATTCATATTATTTTTGCAACTTGTAGCTGCTTTTTTTCAATGATTTTTCAGCCTTAAAATAAAAAATCGTTCTTGATTTTAAGAAAAAAAAAATCGTGCATCGAAAAGACAAATAATCATAATGGTTTGGTGGCATAGTTTGGCGCAATTGTTGCATATGCATAGAGCAGCTTGCAGCTGCTTGTTACGGGGCTTTAGGCCATGAATGGTGGCCTCCTTTAGCTACTGCCGGGAGCTGCCATGTTCCGTTAAGTCCCCATTGCATGACACGTCAGAGCTCAAGTGCATGTAGCAAAACTGTAGCAACTGTGGCGTGATTTAGGTGATGTATTGAGGCCGGTTTTTTGGTTGTCACCAACAGCTTAAATGCGTGTAAAGCCATGTTAAAGCTTGACTAACTAATTGATGAATCATGCTTAAAGTAAATTTACTAGCTTATGAAGCTAGTGGCGGCTTAAGTATTCTTGGCCGCATAGCACACGGCACCTTATGGAATTCTTGGCCACTCATTGCTAGCTTATGAAGCTGGTGTTTCGATGTAAATTAAATTCCTTTTAATCACCAAATGAATAATTATTCAATTGGTTTAAATTCTTAAATAGTTTAAGATAACAATTAGATAATAAAATTATCATATTTTATTTTTATTTAAATTGTTTAATTGGATAATATTTAATAATTGATTAATCCTAAATTTGTTTAGGATTTATTCTAATTTGATTAGAACAAATGTTAATCAAGCAAAGAAAATAGTTTTCTTAATTAAATTAGATATAAGATCCATAATTGGATAATAAAATTAATATGTTTTATTTCCAATTAAATTGTTTAATTGGACATTATTTAATTTAATTGATAAATCCTAATGGGATTAGGATTTATTCTAATTTGATTAGAATAAATGTTAATCAACTTAAGAAAAATAGTTTTATTAATTAAATTAAACATAAGATCTATAATTGGATAATAAAATTAATATGTTTTATTTCCAATTAAATTGTGTAATTGGACATTATTTAATTTAATTGATTAATCCTAATTGGATTAGGATTTATTTTAATTTGATTAGAATGAATGTTAATCAAGTAAGAAAAATAGTTTTCTTAATTAAATTAAATATAAGATCCATAATTGGATAATAAAATTAATATGTTTTATTTCTAATTAAATTATTTAATTTAATTGATTAAGCCTGATTGGATTAGGATTTATGCTAATATAATTAGAATAAATGTTAATCAACTTAAGAGAAATAGTTTTCTTGATTAAATTAAATAAAGAATCAAATTTAAATCTCAAAGGCGGTAACTAGAGAATAAAACATATTTGTATGTTCATAATATTTATTGTGAATGTATGGGATGATTATGGACTTAGACCTAATGTGATTGTGGATAGTTGATTATTTTTATAGTATTTAATTTTTAAATAGGGTCTGTGTACCTTGCCTTATGTCTTACTTTCTGGGGTTGTAAAATTCTTGCCTCATCCAATTCCCCTCGAATGCAACTCGAGGTTTTTTTATTACAAATATAATAAGTTACATCAAAGTGTAAAATTAAATAAGGTAGGAATTATTTTTAACTCGATTTGTAACATTGTTTCAAGTCGAGCCAGCCTAAAATTTAAAATGTAAGACTCAGGCTTGATTGTATCAATTGTCAGGCTGCACGTGTTGCTTTGTTCATGTACAAGTCTAATATACGATTTTTTTTTTCATTTTTGATGTAGTATTATCTATTATGACTTTAATATTTTTTTTAATTTACCTTATTAGTTTGTTGTATTATTATTAGACTCCAATTACCATTACATGAAATAACAATAATATAATAAGAATAATATTCAAAGAAGCACTTAAAATTTTACTACTAACATACATAAACTCTTAATATTCAATGAATTTAAGTAATTAAATTAAAGAAAATGTAATAAATGGATGATATACTTTATTAACAATATTTTCAAAGCTCATAATATGATTTACTTTTTGATATATTATTATTTTATCATACATAAAATATAAATTAAGTTGTTAGTATTTACTTAAATTATTAAAAGAATATTAAAATAAAATTGATAATTAAAGTTTTTGCTTTATAAAAAATTATTTAATTATAATTTCATCATTTTTATTTTTAGTATTGAATTTAAGTTTGTGTCAGGCTTGGGTTTAGGTTCTTTTAGGTTCAAATTTCTTCGAATTTGGGTTTCCTCAGGCTATTGACTTTTTGGTCAAATTGAGTTTGGGTTCGGCTTTTCTTAAGTGAGTTTTCAAGTTCAAATTTATTTTGCCACCTTTAAGAATATGCAATAAAGAAGATGGTGACATTCTTAGCCAATCTCTTGGACACATCTCCCTTCTAGATTGATTAGCAACCTAATCAACTACCCTATTGGCTTGTCTTCTCACTAATTCCAGTTTTAACTCCTGGATTTCTTTCATTATTTGGGCAGTGTTATCAATAATCGGCTTGATTCTCTAATGAATGTTGTATTTAGCCTAAAGTAAACTTTAAAACGCTTCAGCAGAGTCAGTTTCCAAGATAACTACGTTAAACTTTCCTTTCTATGTTAAAACCCATCTTTCTTCACATGCAAGTGCTTCAGCCATCAAAGCCGAGTTTACCTTTACTCTGGCCCCGCTACCATCCATTAATTCTCTTTTTACCATTTCTATCTACCACCCCTATACTAGCTTGCTTTGTTTTTGGACAATAGGCCCCACTAACATTGATCTTTACCCATCCATCCTTTTGTTTTTGCTGTACAATAGCCTTTCTCATCTCCTCATT
>JBBYHM010401548.1:0-13187 GCA_038381775.1 Adansonia rubrostipa
CTATTACCTCAGTAAAAAATTTTTGGATTACGAGGTAAATTATTCCCATATAGAGAAGATATGTTGTGCTCTAGTCTAGATAGGGAAAAGACTCTGATAGTACATGTTGTATCATGTTACATGGCTAATTTCCAAAATGGACCTAATCAAATATCTATTCGAAGTGCCAGCTTTATAGAAAGGATAACTAGGTGGCAAGTTCTACTATCCGAATATGATATCATTTATGTAAGCTAAAAGGTGATCAAAGGAAGTGCCATTGCTGAATTCTTAGCAAGCCGGGTGCTTAATGATTATCAATCATTGGATTTTGAATTCCCTGACAAGGACTTGATGAATATTACAATCGAAGAAGAAGAAGAGTTATTGAAAAGATCTAAATGGAAAATGTATTTTGATAGAGCATTAAATGCATTGGGGCATGGAATTGGCATAATTTTAATATCTTAAAAGAGGATTATTACCCTTTTATAGCTTGGATAATTTTTTATTACACCAATAATGTGGTAGAATATGAGGCATGTATTATGAGGATACGAGCAGCATTAGAAAAGAAAGCCCAGGTATTGAAAGTCTACTGAGATTCAGCCTTGGTAATTTACCAACTGTGTGGAAAATAGGAAACGCGCGACCCAAGGTTGTAGCAATATAAAAAATTAATTCTAGAATTACTAGAAGAATTTGAAAAAGTAGACTTCGTTCATCTATTCCATGATGACAATCAAATGGTAGATGCTCTAACCACCTTAGCTTCGATGTTCAAAGTAAACAAGGGGCAGGAGGTAACAACCATTAAGATAAGTATTTATGAATTCCCTACACACTGCCATAACATTGAGATTAAGGCAAATGGCCTTCCATGGTATCACAATATCAAAAATTATTTGAAGGATTGAGTATAACCTCCAAATGCCTCAGAAACTGATAAGAGAACCTTAAGAAGGCTGGCACTAAATTTTGTCTTGGGTGGAGAGATTTTGTATAAGAAAAGTTTCAACCAAACATTGTTAAGTTATGTTGATGTTTCAGAAGCAAAGAAAATAATAGAAAAAGTACATGAAGGGGTTTATGGGATTCATGCTAATAGACACAAAATGGCAAAACAAATCATAAGATTGGGCTACTTTTGGATGACTATGGAGAGTGACTGTATCAAGCACGCTCGAAAGTGTCATAAGTGTCAAATCTATGCTGACCAAATTCATGCCCCACCTTCACCATTACATGTCATGACCACGCCATGGCCTTTTTCTATTGGGGAATGGATGTCATCAGACCCATTAATCCTACAACATCGAACCGGCATCGTTTCATCTTAGTGGCTATTGATTATTTCACTAAATGTGTGAAAGTCATTTCTTTTACAAATGTCATAAGATTAGTGGTGATTAAATTTCTAAAGGCTAACATCATTTGTAGATTCAGGGTCCCTGAAAGAATTATAACAGATAATGCCTCCAACTTGAATAATAAATTGATGACGGAGGTTTGCACCCAGCTTAAAATCTCTTATCATAATTTGGTCACATATCATTCGAAGATGAATGGGGCCGTAGAAGCTACCAACAAAAATATTAAGAAGATTATGGGGAAAATGGTAAAGACTTATAAAGATTGGCACGAGAAGCTTTTTTTCACTCTCTTTGCTGATCGAACCTCAGTACAGACCTCCACTGGGGCAACACCTCACTCATTAGTGTATGGCACGGAAGCAATACTACTAATTGAAGTTGAAATCCCATCACTTCGAATATTAATGGAGACCAAATTAGAAAAAACTGAATGGGCACGAGATTGCTACAAACAATTAAACTTTATTGAAGAAAAAAGGTTGAAAGCGACCCAGTATGGGCAAATATACCAGAAAAAGATGATGAAGGCCCATGATAAGAGGATTTATCCAAGACAGTTTCATGAAGAAGAACTGATGCTGAAGAAAATCCTCCCGATACAAAAAGATCCATGAGGCAAATGGGCACCCAATTAGGAAGGGCCCTATATGGTTCATAAGGCATTCTTAGAAGGTGCATTAATCTTTGCCAAAATAGATGTAGATGTCTTGCCAAACCCCGTTAATGTAGACAGTATAAAAAAACGATATGCTTAAAAAAACAAAAAACAAAAAAAAATAAAGAAAACCAAAAAAAATAAAAAAAGATAAAACAAAAAAGAAGAAAAAATAATAAAAATCAGATAAAAACCCGAACAGGGCATTCAATTAAAGGCGATATAAGGGGAGGCTTTGAGTTAAAAACCTGAAAGGGTAGCTTAAGTAAAAGAAATAAATGATCAAATCGTAGGCATGATATGATTAAATGCATCTTTAAAAAGATGGATCTATGCAAAAAGTAGATATTCTTTCAGAAAAAATCTTCAAAGATCTAAATTCAGTTGTCTAGACCTTTTTTTTGACACTTACCATCATCTTTTTGAATATCTTCTTAGGCATTTTACCTTTATTTTTTGTAAAAAAACCAATATTCTACTTTTTTTCTTTGAAATGCAACCTCTATTAGACTATCTTTTCGATCATGCTAACATTTTTGCTAAATGATAATTAATGACTTAAAGAAATAAAGATGGATTAAAATAGATAATATACTAATTTCTTTGAGTTACTTTGGAATAAGGTCAAAATATTATGAAAATCTTGGTTCACGTCTTAATTTTTTAGAACATTCTAGGAAGCATTAAGGGTGGATAACTAACGGTCTTAGATAGAATGCTAACGATGAAAGAAGGTCAACCTTTTAAAAGATATTCATCATTTTGTTCTGGCTGGCAAGGGAGTTAATGGAAACTTCAGGTCCTTATTACATTCTGAAAACCACAGATGGATTGGGGCTGGGATACCTTATGAAGTTTCAATCATATCCCTTTTCCTCAACCACTAGATGATATTGATTCATCACAAAGTCCCGTTTTCTCTCAGGGTATGAACAATACCAATATTTCCAATCATATCCTTTTTTCTCAACCACTAAATGGTATTGATGCATCACATAACCACAAGTGGCATGCCCTATACATTCCTAATCATACCATTCTCTTTCAGCTATTAGATGATGCTGGTGCATCATAATTCGAATTCCTCAAAGAGCAAGAATAATTGTTTTTGTAAAGACAATATTAGATTCAAGGCTGGCCCCTTACTGCCATAAAGATTCTCCATGCTTTTTTAAAGATGTTTTTAGGCTTTCGAAGTGGGTTGAATTACGATTAAAAAATGAATGGAAACTAGAAAAATAAGGAATAAATCCAATCATGAAAATCCATGCACATTCGTCATGCATCCGCATTCATAATTGTGTAATTCACAGGTTTAAAACAAGAAAGCAAGAAGAAACTATCAGAATGGATAGTACTTCAAAATCAAAAGGTAAGTCAATCTTTCCTCAAAGATTTCAAATATTATATTACTTCAACCTTATCAAGGTTTGTCTCTAATCAGTCATACTCGATCAAATTCTTACTTACTTGGCTGTACTCGGATAAGTCTTGCCACTTTTTACTTGGTCAAACTTTAGACCTTAAGGTTAAACTTTTCTTTCACTTTTATTTGATGTGATAATTTAGCCCTGATCACACTTTCTTTTCAGTTTCGTTTGACATGATGGTTTAGCCTTGGTCAAACTTTTTTTCACTTTTGTTTGACGTGATGCTTTAGCCTTAGTCAAACTTTTTTTTATTTTTGCTTGAAGTGATGGTTTAACCCTAGTCAAACTTCATTTTCACCTCTGTTTGACGTGATGGTTTAGCTGCAGTCAAACTTCTTTTCACTTTTGTTTGATGTGATGGTTTAGCCCTGGTTAAACTTCTTTTTGCTTTTGTTTGACATGATTTTTAACTCTGGTTAAACTTTTTTTTGCTTTTGTTTGACGTGATGGTTTAGCCCTGGTCAAACTTTTTTTAATTTTCGTTTGACGTGATGGTTTAGCCCTAGTCAAACTCCATTTTCATCTCTATTTGATGTGAAAGTTTAGTCCTAGTCAAACTTTCTTTTTACTTTTGTTTGACATGATGGTTTAGTCCTAGTCAAACTCTCTTTTGTTTTTGGCATGATAGTTTAGCCCTAGTCAAACGTTCTTTTCATTTTCGTTTGACATGATGGTTTAGTCCTGGTCAAACTTCTTTTTGGTTTTGTTTGACGTCATGGTTTAGCCCTGGCCAAACTCTATTTATTTTTTGTTTGATGTAATGGTTTAGCCCTAGTTAAACTTGCTTTTATTGTCATTTGACATGATGGTTTTGCCTTAGTCAAACTCCATTTTGTATCTCGTTTGACATAATGGTTTAGCCCTAGTTAAACTTGTTCTGTTTAACCTTAGGTATTACCTTTGTATCTTTTGTCTACCCATCGGCCTAGTCTCGAGTAATTCATTTCATTTATTGACCTGACTGCTTAGTCTCAGCATTTTGCTTACTGGTTGGTTTGTGCGCTTTCATCCCGACCAACTCATTTTCAATATTAACTTCACTTAGGTTGAAAGTTCCCCTTCTAATCAATAAACTCTAATATATATGTTCATATTTCATTTTTCTTATACTTTGTGGCCTAGACGAAATTATGTCTATTTGGTCTTTATTCTATTCTTGATTCTCAGTAACGAACAAAGAGGGGCAGCTGCAGACATATAAATTCATCCGAGCTATCTATCAGCGAAAGTCTCAAATATTCGAGAATGGAAATGTAGTGGCCATTCTGATCACATGTTTGTAATTTTAATTAGTCATATGTAAATAACCGTATAAGCACATGATGGAAAAATTTATTTTTTGGGTAAAAAAGACGAATCCATAAAGGAAAAATTTTTGTTTTTAAAACAAGCTCTTGACACATTTTGGAAATTACCTCTGCCAATAATCTCACGGTCAACTTTCCTATTTTTAGGAATTTTCTGTGATTTTTTTTGAAAAACTCAAGAAATTGGTGGTCGAATATTTTTACCGGCATCGATGTGGCATTATGCCAATTCTCACCCCGAAAAATAAAAAAATATTTAAGAAAAAATATGTATTGGCATTTTCTACCATGAAGTGTCAAACTGCAATTTTTATAAATTAATTTTGAATTTTGTAGTCATACGAGTATCGTGCTTGTGAATTTTACTTTTGGTTCTTGTTGATCTATTTTTAAAATTTTACAAGTCATTCCCTTCACTTTAGAAATTAATGTTTTGAATAATATGTGGTCTTGAATTTGTTTTAATACAGTGTCAATGAAATTTCGTAATTTTTTTTTATATTAAAACACAAGTTTTTCTTTACTTGTAAAATTTTTGATGGAATCCTCTCGAGTTTTAAACATCAAAATTCATCTAATATTGGCATTTAACTCCTATTAAATCAGTTTTAAAAATTTCAATTTATTTTATGAATTTTAGAATTTTTCTTGTTACCGAAATACAGAGTTTCTATTTCATAAATTTCTTCAGTAGAATTTTTCATATTTCATAATTTTTAAAATTTTTTAAATATTATTTTTTAATCCATGTTAATTCAGTTTGTAAAAAATCAATTTATTTTATAAGTTTTGAGTTTTCTTTCATATTTATCAATTTTTCCCCGGTAAAGGTTTTTCTCATAAAATTTTACGAGTTTGCTATTTTTAAATTTTTTTTGTGCATAAAAAATTTATTTTTAGTATTAAATTGAATTAAATTGATCATTTGATATTTTATTAAAAATATAATTTTTAATTTTTACAATTTAATCTTTTAATTAATTTTAACGGAATAATTTTATATATTATATACGAATATCACTCAAAATATCTCTAGCAATCAATGATGTCATGAATGACATCACTATAAAATGACAAGGGTATGGGCTCACGACACAACATTTATTAGTTCTAACATAACAAGCAAACTTAACTTCAAAAAATAAAAAAATATAAAAAAATACAGAAGAAAAGAGAGAAAATCTTATGAAACTTTTGGCCAAGGAGGGAAAATCTTCCTTGGCCGAATCCTCCCCTATAAATAGGGGAGGATGTTATTTCATAGGGCCCTTTTTTAGAGTTTTTAGGAAAGCAAAAAAAAGAGTTGAAAAAAAAAGAAAATACTTGAAAAAAAAATTTCAAAGCTTTGTTAAGGTAAATCTCCACTTTAATCTTCGAATATTTGTTTGTTTGATACATTTTTCCTCTCTTTGGTGAGCCAAAAATGTGCTTAAGTTCATGGATTTTTTGATCCATGTTGAATGACTAAGCATAATGGCCATGAACTAATTTCTTTGATTTTATCCTACTTTTTTCTTTTTTTCTTCTTTTTTTTTGTTAGTAAATTATTTTTCTTCATGAATCATGTTTATGTTGATATGATGTTGGTTTTGGTGTTGTGTTTGTCATATATATGTTCATATTATATTTTATTTCTTTTAGTATTTTCTTGTTATTATGGTGAAATTACATGTTTATGTGCTTATTTTTATAATTTTATCATATAATGGTGCTAATTCGTGTTAAATGAAATGTGAATATGTGATTATTGAGTTTAGAAAAGATGGTTTGTAGGTTGTTTAGGTATTGGCTGAAATTCATGCTTGTATGTGTGTTTTTGGGGTCATTTTGTAAATACAAAAAGTTTAAGGGCTAATCCATAAAAAATAAAAAAAATTTTCTAAACCTAGATGTATGGCTAAATCTTAATGAGTATTTTTACTACGTTTTGCTGCTGATTCCAAGCTGATTTCATGCTTTAATGATGTGTTTTCATGATGTTTTTGGTTAATTAGGGACTAAATTGCAAATATCTAAAAGTTTACAAACTAGTTTGCAAATGATAGAAATTTCTTTGTTTTATGGTCAAAGAATTTGACCAAAAGCTTCATGGATAACTTGGAAACTGATTTTGGGTATTTCATACCATGCTTTAGGTATTTTTCACACTTTAGGGGGTATTCTATAATTTTTCAAAGTTTCAGGGCTAGTTTGCAAATAATGAAAATTTTTTGTTTTTTTGGTCAAAGGTGTTTGACTGAACCTTCTTGTGCATGTTCTTCATGATTTACATGCTGATTTTTACCTGATTAATTATATTTTGTGATTATTTAGGTTATTAATTTTTACTTAGTTACCTAAGTGTAAAATCAAGAAAGTTTATGGAACCTTGGGGAAATTTAGTATTTTTAGGATAAGATAGTTATCTTTAGCATGAAATCATCCATTTAGATTATTTTAAATATTTTTATCATCCTATTGGTCCTCTGGTAAAAATATAAAAACCTTGCATGTTCTTTTGGTTCTCCGTTTAGGTATGAAATGCAATTTTTGAAAATTTAGCAATTTTCATACTTTAGGTCATCTTGGTAATCTAAGTTACCCATTTAGAGTGAGAATCATCATTACTTGTCCTTTCGAGTCCATTAGGGGTACCAGGATACTTTTATGTCGAAGGTATGCCCTAGGGGCATTTTTTTAAAATTTTTCACTGGATGCTTTTATGCTAATAGTGAAAGTTTAAGGTTCCTTTAGCCTTTTAAGGTTATTTTTGAGTCCATTAAGGGTACCAGGATACTTTCATGTTGAAGGTATACCCTAAGGATATTTTTGTAATTTTTCTCATTAAGATGCTTTCATGCCAAAGGTGAAAGCTTAAGGTTTCTTTAGCCTTTTAAGGTTATTTTTGAGTCCATTAGGGGTACCAAGATACTTCCATGTCAAAGGTATACCCCAAGGGCAGTTTCATAATTTTTCTTACCAGGTGCCTTAGTGCCGATGGTAAGCTTTAGAATATTTTAATTTTCTTTAGACCTCGATTCTAAGTAGTTACTGGGTGCCTTAGTGTCAATGGTAAGCCTTAGGAATATTTTAATTTTCCTTAAAACCAAATCCTAAGTAGTTACCAAGTGCCTTAGTGTCGACGGTAAGCCTTAAGGATATTGTAATTGTTCTTAAAACCTAGTCTTAAGTAATCACCGGGTGTTTCTATGCCAAAGGTATACTTTAAGGATATGTTCATTTTTCTTTTATCTTTTAGTCCTTGGATTCGAATTAGTATTTCAGTGTCCAGACTGAGTCATATGTCCTTTATTTTTGTTTCAAATAAAATTCGTATGTCTTTGAAAAATAAAGGCAATGTCTTGGAGTTAAAGTGGTGTGTGAAATTCCTCTCACCTATATGTGATAGGGGTTTTACGGATCATTCTAATGATGGGGTACCGTTCTCAAAATGGAAATCGGGAACTTTATATAAATAAAAACCTTTTACATTCTTCCAAGTACTCCAATAGGATGTAAAAAACATTTTTTAAAACCATTTATGTCCCTTTGGTTCTCCGTTGGGGTATAAAAGGAAATAATAAAAACTTTCGTGTCCCATTGGTTTTCTGGTGAGGGTGCATAAGACGTTTCGATTTTTTTTAAAATGCAAAACCTCAATTTTCTCTCATGGAATAATAAAATCTTATTTTAACAATACAAGAATTGTAATTAAATGCCACATATTGAAGCCAAATAAAAATTAAAATTCAAGTTAACACGTAATTAATAAGGTATTGATTTTTAGGCATCACGAGAGGGTCGATCGTTATTTGTGATTGTAACAGACCCCCAGACCCTTTTATATGATCTTTGGTATGATCATAGGCCTTGGGGTTTGTATTCTAAGGTTTAACCCTCGAAATACAAACTCCGATAGGTGACCAATCTCACCTAACCCAAATAGATTGGTGGTGACTCCAAATAAATTGTTATTTTATGATGACTATTTAAGGTTAAGTCAAGTGAGAGATTCATCTCGACTATCCAGTCCCCAACAATAAGAAGATGTCAATAATGATATGGCCAATAAAAATAAGAAAACATAAAATAGTAATAAATTTAATAAATATAGGAGCAAAATCCATTTAAGTCGAGCTTGGTTAGGATTCATATTCGGGCCATGTTGCGAGACATACCTGCAATGGTTCAACCCTAATGCCCAATGTGAATACCATGCTGGGGCCACAGGGCATGACATTGAGAATTGCCTATCTTTCAAATGAAATGTGAAAAATCTAATTAACTCAAAAGTCTTACGATTCAAGATGAACCAAGGACCAAATGTTGTCACCAATCCTTTACCAAACCACACTAAGCCAGCTGCAAACATGATCGACATTAAGAATAAATATGGAGTAAAGGCAAGCACAGAGGATGTAAGAATGCCAATGTTTTTAGTCTGGCAAGCATTGATTCAGGTTAGGTTACTCAACACAACAAAAAAATTGGAAGACAATCCCGACAACTTCTATGACTTCCATAAAATTATAGGTCATACCCTACAAATATGCAATGAGTTTAGGTCCATGGTTCAAAGAATGATGAATGAAGGCCAGATAGAATTCTATCATGAGATCACACCTGCTGCTGAATCTATCAATATGACAGGAGATGAAACCATGTAGCCACTTTACGAGAGAAACCGACCCCTAATTTTTTTTGGTAAGTCAAGTCGTAAGGTCAGTTCTTCAATACCTACACTGAAGTTAGTTATGGAATTACCTAAACCATTCCCGTATAAAAGAAACAAAGTTGTCCTATGGAAATATGAGAATCATGTAGTGATGATCAGAGAACTAACTACCTCAACTACTGCAATGGAACTGTCAGGAGTTAGTCACCTAACCCATAGCGAAAGGTGTTATGCTCCTCCAGCTCAAAAAAAATAGAAGGTTGATGCGACTTCAAGAACCAGTACCACTCAGGCCCAAGCAAAGAATTTTGAGCCCGAGAAAGTCAAGAAAGCAGTAAGTGAAAGAGAAGCCATGGAGTTTCACAAGTTCATCAAGCATAGTGAATATTACATCATAGACCAGTTAAGCAAACAACCCGCAAAGATTTCTATGCTATCTTTGTTTTTTATTTAGAGGTTCACCGAAATGCATTACTGAAGGTGCTAAACAAAGCATATGTGCCCTCGAACATCCCCGTGGACAAGTTGGATCAGCTAGTGAACAACATCATGGCCAATAATTATATCTCATTCACTGATAATGAGATCCCACCCGAAGGCAGAGGCAGTTATAAAGCTCTGTATATCACTACCTATTACAAGGGATGCATTTTGCCTAAAGTACTCATAGACAATGGGTCAGCCCTTAGTGTTATGCTTATGACTGCATTAAGCAAACTCCCTGTTGATTAGTCGAACATCAAGAGTAGCCATGCCATAATCCGAGCTTTTGATAGTACATATCGCAGAGTAATGGGAAATATCATAATCCAGCTTCAGATAGGCCCATGTATATATGAAGTTAACTTTCAAGTTATGGATATTAATCCTTCTTACAACTACCTATTAGGAAGGCCATGGATATACTCCGCTGGAGCCATCCCATCCTCTCTCCATTAGAAGCTCAAATTTATGATAGATGACAAAGTAGTCACCATTAGAACTGAAGAAGAAATTATCGCCACTCCTTTCACTGAAGATATCTATATAGAGCCTAATGAGGATGCACCAGAGTCATCCTTCCAATCCTTCGAATTTGTTAATGCAACATTTATGGGAGAAGGATTGCCAATAGTTAAACCCCACCTGTCAAAGAGTACCTATTCGGGTTTAAAAATGATCATTGGCAAAGGTTCCCATGCTAGAAAGGGCTTGGCAAAAATCTGTAAGGGATGGCCTAAGCCTTACAGGTCACCACTTAAGCCAACAAAAGAGGCTTAGGATTGAAGGCCAATGCGCACTCAAGATAGCAGCAAGAAAAGAGGATCTACAACCAGGAGATATTTCATTCAGGAGGACGAATTAATCCAAGCCAACCAAAAGAGCAAAAGGCTAAAGATTTCTTGGTCATCCTAAATAGAGCACTTAACAACCTCTATCTCTAAGATACCAAGCCATAAAATTCGTGTTCTTCGACTAAGACCTAATTTTGATGACAGGGTCATGCCAGAAGCCCTTGCACTTTTCCTGTCCCTTTCATGTAACGTCAAAAGATTAAAATCTACCTGCCCTTGCCTAAGGACAGGTAGGTGTCTTATGTAAAGGGCATTTTTTATCAAACATTATCAATGAAATAACTTTTGCATATATCATTCCATATTGAGTATCACTTTTCAACCTTTTCGTCTCCATGACTCTTTTGCCTTCATTTTTATCCAAATCCCTTGTTTATGTGTGTGCCTTTTGCAATATTTATTTCTTTACTCTTTCAGGTGTCTTGACGATAGTGACGTGGATGTGTTTGATGGGTCTTTAAAGATTGATTTTGAACAGTCAATTTGCAATAGTGAAGTCGATCCTGAAGAAGATTTTGAAGAAAGCTCCGTATCACTAGACCTTTTATGATTAGTTAAGCAAGAAGACAAGCAAATAATGCCCCATAAAGACCCAACGAAAGTAATAAATCTGGGTACTCAAGATGATCAAAAAGAGGTTAAAATCAAAATCTCAATAAAGTCGACAACTAGGACCAAGCTGATAGACCTACTCCAGGAATATCGAGATGTATTCGCTTGGCCATATCAAGACATGCTAGGACTAGACATTATATAGTGGTCCATAAGCTTCCCATCAAGCCTGGATGCAAACCAATCCAGAAAAAGTTAAAGAGGATGAAGCCAAAAATGCTCCTTAAATTAAAGAATAAGTCAAGAAGTAGTTTGATACAGGGTTTATTAGAGTAGCCAAATATCTAGAATGGGTATCCAATATAGTCCCAGTCCCAATAAAAGATGGCAAAGTATGAATTTGTGTTGATATCGAGATTTGAATCGAGCTAGTCCTAGGGATAACTTCCTGCTACCTAATATCGACACTTTGGTTGACAATACGGCCAAGAATTCTCTGTTCACCTTCATGGATGGATTCTCAAGCTACAACCAAATCAAGATGGCACCTGAAGACATGGAGAAAATAACTTTTGTAACCATGTAGGGGACATTTTGCTATAATGTCATGTCCTTTGGACTCAAAAATGCTAGGGCAACCTATCAACGGGCCATGGTAGCCTTATTCCATGACATAATGCATAAAGAAATTAAAGTCTATGTTGATGACATGATTACCAAGTCAATGAAAGAGGATGAGCATGTCACAGACCTTTAGAAACTTTTTGAACAGTTATGAAAATTTCAACTCAAATTGAATCCTGCCAAGTGTACCTTTAGGGTCACTTTGGGCAAGCTTCTAGGCTTTATAGTCTGAAAAAAAAGGTATTAAAGTTGACCCAGACAAAGTCAAAGCCATTCAAGATATGCCACCACCTTAAACCCAAAAGGAAGTGAGAAGCCTTTTGGGGAGACTGAACTACATTGCTAGATTTATATGCCAGCTCACTGATAAATGCGACCCCATCTTTTGGCTCTTTCGCAAACAAAATCTAGGAGAGTGGAATAAGGCATGTCAAGAAGCCTTTTATGAAGTCAAACATTATATGCCAAGCCTGCCAGTGTTGGTATCATCGGTGCCTAGTTGACTTTTAATCCCTTACTTGGCAATTTTTAACAAGTAATAGGTTGTGTATTAGGGTAGCATGATGAGTCAGGAAAGAAGGAACAAGCAATCTATTACTTAAGCAAAAAGTTCACAGAATGTGAGTGTAATTACTCTGCATCAAGAAGTTATGCTGTGCTTTAGTGTGGATAGCCAAGAGACTTAGGCAGTACATGCTGTATCACACCACATTGTTGATTGCAATGCTTGATCCTATCAAGTATCTATGAGAAGCCCCTACACTATCAAGAAGGCTAGCTAGATGGCAAGTCTTGCATTTTGAATACGACATTGCCTATGTCAGTCAAAAGGCTATCAAGGGTAGTGTGATAGCTGACTTTTTGGTAAATCGAGCGACAAAAAACTATGAACCTTTAAATTTTAACTTCCCAGATGAAAATCTAATATGCATTTCTAAAGATGAAGATGCCTCCAACCAAGATCAATCTTGGAAGATGTATTTTAATGGAGCATCAAATGCTCTAGGACATGGAATTGGGGCAACATTGATGTCACCCAACGAGAGTCATTATCTGTTTATAGCAAGGCTAAATTTTGACTGCACGAATGATATCACAGAATATGAAGTTTGTGTCATAGGGCTTCAAGCAACCATTGAGAAGAATTTCAAGACATTACAGGTGTTTAGTGATTCGGCCTTAATCATCTACCAATTGAAAGGAGAGTGGCAAACTCATGATGCCAAGCTGATGTAGTATGGGAAGCTGATAGCAGAGCTCAAGAAAGAATTTGATGATA
>JBBYHM010401578.1:0-13185 GCA_038381775.1 Adansonia rubrostipa
TCATGATGGCAGAATCATGTAGGGGCTGATTTTGAGATGTTTTAATTGTATTTAGCTTATTTTGTAAATATGGAAATCTTAAGGACTAAATTGCAAAAAATGAAAAAAAATTTAGACCATATGAGCTCGGCCAAATCATGTAGAGCTCCCTAGAAGTGCTTTTATGCTTAGTTTAGCATATTTAAATGTGTTTTATGCATTTTTTTTATCATTTTAAGGCCATTTTGTAATTTTAAAAAGTTTAAAGACTAATTTACAAAATGTGAAAAAAATTATTTTATGGCCATAGGTGCTTGGTCGAGTCATTTTTATGATTTTTGGTGTGATTTTTGTGAATTTTCATGATGTGTTTTATGCTAATTTATAGTTTTCTATTATGTATGGACTAAATTGTAAAAATAAAAAATTTTGTTCCGAGGCCTTCCATGCTTGGCTGATTACTTGTGTATACTTGTGAAAATGTTTTCTTCTTTATCTGATGTGCATAAATATGTTTTATGTATTTTCCACCATTTTGTGGTTATTTTGTAATTTTAGAAAATTTAAAGACTTATTTGCAAAATTGCAAAATTTTTCTTCTAAGGCCATTGCTATTTGGTCGAATTTGTTGTATGATTTTTGGTATGATTTCATTATTTTTTGTGATGAAGTTTATGTTTAATTATTATTTTATTTTGTATAGGACTAAATTGCAGAGTTAAAAAATATAAGGCACCATTTAGAAAACTTTGCGTTTTAGAATTAATATGATATTTTTTACATTTTAAAATATTTCTAACATTCCTATGGTCTTCTGTAAGGGTGTAAAAATTATTAAAACTTTTCGTATTCTCAAATTTTCATAAGGATAAGAAATGTAATTTTAAAGAGATTAAGGATAGCAATTTGTGTATTTTAGGTCAATCCTGATATTTAAATTACCCATGAAAGGTATAATTGTCATTCATGTCATTTTTTAGCTTTTTAAGTTAACGGGATATATATAGGTCAATGGTACACCTCAAAGGTATTTTAGTAGTTTTTTTTAACCGGGTCCTATTATGATCTCCGGGATACTTTTATGTGAAGGTGTACAATAAGAGTAGGTTTGTTTGATCATGATGTCATCCAGCCCTTTAGGTTACCAGAATATGTATAAGTCAAAGGTATACCCCAGGGCATTTTGGTAATTTTTTAAAGTTGATTCCTAGGTACTCATTAGAATGCTTTTATGCCAAAGGCACTTATTTAGGGTAGGTTCTTCATTTTATCATCATTTTCAAGCCCTTAGGATAATCGAGATACTATTATGTCAAAAGTAAACCCTAAAGGCATTTTTGTAATTTTTACATTAAAATAAGTCCTATGTGATCACAAGGATACTTTTATATTGAAAGTACACATTAGGGTTAGGTTCATCATTTTAGACCATTTTTGAGTCTTAGGTTATTTTGCTAATATTTGAACAAAATCAGATTTTTTTATAAATTAAGCCAATATCTCCGATGTCAAAATAATGCATGGAATTCCAACCAGAATATGTGAGCGGTTTTATAAATTATTTTAATAACAAGTCACCCTTTTTAAGATGAAAATCAAGATTTTTCAATTTTTAAAAAAAGTAAAACATTTTGTATTCCACCGACTCTTTAGAGGGTATGCAAGAGAATGATAAAACCTTTTGTGTTCTCTTAGTTCTCTAGGAGGGTACGAAAGATATTTGATTTCCAAAAACATGAAGAACTCGATTTTCCTATCTGGAATAGTAAATTTTTTTTTGTAAAATTTAACTTTTGAGAATTATAATTAAATATCAAATATTGAAATTGAATAAAAATCAAAATTTAAGTTAACATGGGATTAATAGGGTACCGATTGCCAATCATCACAAAAAGGTCAATCCTTACTTGTGATTGTAACCAACTCCCAAATCTTTTCAAGTGATCTCTAGTATGAGCTCAAACCTCAAAGTTTGACTTTAAGGTTTTATAACCCTCAAAATGTGAACTCTTCCAGGTGACCAAGGTCACCTGGCCAAAATAAGATTGGTGGCGACTCTAAAAGAAATGATCATTTTGTAACAACCGTTTAGAGTTAAGTCAAGTAAGCAATTCATTTTGACAACTCAGTCCCCAGACACAAAATAAAATAAAAAATAATAATAATGATATGGGCATCAAATAAAAGAATATAATGATATATAGATATGTATAAGAACGAGGGGTACACCTACCATATTAAGTCAGGCTGGTCAGGATTCTTATCCAGACCATGTTGCGACAACCCCGAAAGACTACCTTCTTGTTGTTATACCTTTTTTCAAATGTAAACATAATTATATCATCTTTCTTGTCATGAATAAAATACAATCTTGTTTCTTTTTAACCCTTTCACATTACATTTGCATTGCATTATGCTTGTGATTTAATTGATAATACTTGTAATCAAATAAAATTCACATAAGGGTTTTTTGATATTGCATCAAAAAGACAAGGAGGGCACAAGGAGCTCTAGTCACAACTTGATTGTCAAGATCATGAACCTTTCACATTTATCACATACCAGTCATGATTATGTGTCAAATCATTCCTAGCCTTTTAAAGTCATTAGTCATGAAAGGCCATCAAAACCAACCTAAGCCAAAATCATACACCCCAATTAAAAATCACATCAAGACTCAAACATTACCTATATAGTAAAGACACACCAATAGCCAAGTAGTCATTCAGTCCTTAAATAATTAGCAAAGCCGATCGAACTTGTTAGAAAAGACCATCATATATCTTAAAACAAGAAACACAATCCTCAAATTGTCGAAAAAAGTCATCAGACAACTTGAGTCAAGAAACATAAATCCTTAAATTTTGGAAAAAAATCCATTAGTACCGCAAGTTAAGATAACAATCAACCAAGCATCAAATCATCCAAAAATGTCATGATCACAAAGCCTATCAAGTCCAAAATCAGCACTCAAAACATAGAATTAGGAAGATAATTGTGAGAGCTCCTAGTCAAGCGGATAACTTGCAATGTCTATTCCTGTATTGAATTTTACGTCATGATCATATAGTCATATCATCAAGAAGGTTACATTTACATCATCGTATCATGCATCCATGTTGTCATCATATAACATTAAATTCTCAACATTACATCAAGCAAAATCTATCGAACCTCAAACAACTTCTTGGTAAAAGTTTTGGACATCAAAAATTAGCAAAAAAGGTCACTCATGTGAAAACCCTATTTCTCCAAGATATCGCATCAAAGAAGTGAAGCCCAATGATGCTGGTAGGCTAGTTCCAGCTAATTGGCCCATGTGAAAAGAGTTAAGCCTAATGATGTTAGTAGATAGTTTTAACTAACTAGCCTATGTCAAGAGAGTTAAGTGCAATGATGCTAGTAGGCTAGTTTTGGCTAATTAGCCCATGTCAAAAAAATTAATCCCAGTGATGTCAGTAAGCTAGTTCTGGCTATTTGACCCATGTCAAAACATTTTAGCCTAATAATGGCAGTATGCTAGTTCTAGCTAATTGACCTCAATCAAGAGAGTTAAGTCCAATGATGCCAATAGGTCAATCTCGGCTAATTGGACCACGTTATCATAACTCAAAGCCCAATGACGCTAGCAAGTCAGTCCCGGCTAATTGGCCCATATCATCAAAAGTCAAAGCCTAATGATATTGGTAGGTCAATCCTGACTAATTGGCTCATGTCAATAGAGTTAAGCCTAATGATGTTAGTAAACTAGTTTCAGCTAATTAGCCCATGTAAAAAACATCAAAACCTAATGATGCTAACAAGTCAGTCCCAGCTAATTAGCCCATGTCATTAGAAGTCTAAGCCTAGGTCAGTCCCAGCTAATTAACCCATGTCATCGAAGGTTTAAGCCTAATGACATCGATAGGTCAGTCTCGGCTAATTAGCCTATATCATCAAAAGTTTAAGCCTAATGACGTCGATAGGTTAGTCATGGCTAATTGGCCCAAGTCATCAAAAGTTAAAGCCCCAGTGATGTCATTAGGTCAATCCCGGCTAATTGGCTAGTTTTAGGAAGATTAAACACAATAAGTCTAATGGGTCTAGTTTGGCTAGCTATCCTCTATAAAAAACTTTGCCTTAATATTAAATCCAATAATACTGGCAGGTCTAACTCTAGTTTTTTAGTCCCTTTGTCAATTTTTAAGTCAAACTTAGGGATAGGTCGAGCTTAAGTTTATAATATAGGTTTCAAATAAAAATAATCTAATAAAAACTCAAACTTTACCTTTCTACAAAAGTCAGAATCATCGCCAAAATATTATTCTTATCTTGGCATGATATTAATTTTAGGTCTTTTTACTATAAAAGCATGAGGCAGTTAGAAGCACACCACAGACAACATAGTGTCTATCAGTCTTTGCCTTGTTCCTAATACTCAACAATAGCCAAAAAGGGGTGTAGACAGCTAATTTCGTCCAAGTCCCCCTTTTTTTAAAAAAAATCTTGAATATCTGAGATTGAGGATTTAACGGCAATCCTCATTGGGAATGATCTTTTTTAGATGAATCAGACATTCTCAAAACCTTTTTATTCATAGTTAAATGGTCGCAAGTTCACATGATAAAAAAGGAATCATACTTTGACTCTAATTCCGGATATATAAAATGAATATTTAAGAGAAAAATCATTATTTATCTTTTCTTGTCAAAATTTTGAGAATTTGTTTCTGCGAACGATATTATGGTCAAATTTCCCATTTTTAGGAAATTTTTAGAAAATTTTTCATTGAACTTGGAAGTTGACCATTGTTTAATTGTACCAATACCTACACGGTATTTCTGCTGATACGTACTCCGAAAAATCAAAAATATCCAAAGAAAAATTCATATTTGGCATTTTATACCATAAGGAGTCAGGTTATCCATTTTTGTGACATTTTGAATTTTTCATAAAATTACGAGTTTTATACTCGTAAAATATTTCCTGGTAAAATTGTTTTAGATTATGGATTTTCATCTTTACCATTTTGTAAATTAGTATTATGGATAATAGGTTTATTTAATTCATTTTTATATAAATTTTAATGGATTTTTTAAATTTTCTCGATTCTAAAATACGAGCTTTCCATTATCTGTAAAATTTTATGGTGGAATTTTCTCAAGTTTTTAACTTCAAAATTATTTAAAAATTTGCATTAAATTACCATTTAATTGTTTTTTTAAAATTCATTTTATTTTAAAAGTTTTACATTTTCTTCCCGCTTTCAAAATACGAAGTTTTCTACTTTGTAAATTTTTTCTGAGATCTTTCCTAGTTTATAACTTTTAAAATTCTTTAAATATTATTATTTAATTCATACTAAATTAGTTTAGGAAACTTCTTTTTATTTTTATCAGTTTTACATTTTTCCTTTGAAATTCTTTTGTTTTAGAAAAACAAAGTTTTTTTACTCCGTAATTTTTGTTAGGAAGATCTTTCTTAGTTTATAATTTTAAAATTCTTTTAATATTATTATTTAATATAGATCAAATCAATTTTGAAAAATTTAATTTATTTTATGAGTTTTAGAATTTTTTTGTTACCAAGATACATGTTTTATACTACGTAAACTTTTTCAGTGAGATTTTTTCAGGCTTCTAACTTTTAAATTTCTTCAAATATTATTATTTAAATCATGTAAAATCAGTTTTGAAAAATTCAATTTAGTTTATGAGTTTTAGAATTTTTTTTTGTTATCGAGATATGAGTTTTATTTTCTGTAAATTTTTTTGGTGAGATTTTTACAAGTTTCTAATTTTTAAATTTATTTAAATATTATTATTTAGTTCATATTAAATCCGTTTTGAAAAATTCAATTCATTTTATGAGTTTTAAAATTTTTCTATTACCGAGATACAGAGTTTTCTACTCGTAAATTTTTTTATAGAATTTTTTTGACTTTATAATTTTTAAAATTCTTTAAATATTATTATTTAATTCATATTAAATCATTTTCTCAAAATTCATTTCATTTTATGAGTTTTGCATTTTTTTCATAATTTCTTTCGTTTCCAAAAATATGGAGCTTTCTACTTCGTAAATTTTTTGGAAGAATTTTTCTCTGTTTATAATTTTTTTAATTATTAAAATATTATTCTTTAATTTATATTAAATTAGTTTTAAATTTTTTAATTTATTTTATGAGTTTTAAAATTTTTCTTGTTACCAAAACACGGAGTTTCTACTCCGTAAATTTCTTCAGTAGGATTTTTTGGAGTTCATATTTTTAAAATTCTTTAAAATTATTTTTAATCCCAATTAAATTAGTTTGTAAAAATTCAATTTATTTTATAAGTTTTACATTTTTCGTATATAATAATTTTTCTCGGTAAAGGTTTTTCTCATAAAATCTTACGGGTTTTCTAATTTTAATATTTTTTCTTGCACATAAAAATATTTTTATCATCACATTAAATTAAATTGATCATAATAAATTTTATTGTAAATACATAGTTTTTAACTTTTATAATTTAGTTTTTATAGTTAACTTTTACGATATAATTTTATAGATTATACAAATATCTTCCAAAATTCTCTAGATTTTGATGATGTCATGCATGACATCATCTACTAACGGACAAAAACAATTAATTTAAATCAAATCCATCAAAAAGAAATCAAATCAATCAAAAAATATCAAATCAAATGTTAGTAAAAAATGAAAAAAAATAAATATCTTTCGGATATACCCACCACCATTTTTTCTTGCCATTCCCCCCACCTTAGAAAACCATGGAGAATATTTTCAAATAACAAATGCCTTCCATAGCTAAATTTAGCCATTTTTCCTAGAAATTTTCAAGAAATTTTAAGTCTTCAAGCTTTTTAGGTGATTTCACCCATGAATCTTGTAATTTTTGCTTATTTCCATAATTTTTCTTCATTTTTGTGAGTCACAAAACATGCCAAAGCTCATGGATTTCATCCATGTTTAAACGCTAAACATGTTGATAATGATCTATTTTCTATATATTTGTTGTTATTCTTTGTTTTTTTTAGTTGTGCCTTGATTATATATATATATATTTGTTGTTGTAGTGATTTTGATTTTGTTGTTTAGGTGTGTTTATGTTGTTCTTTTCTTGAAGTTTGCATGATAATATATTGCTAAATATTTTTTGCATATCTATTTTTTGTGATTTTATTTTTATTTAAACTTGGTAGTAATTATTTTATGTTCATTTTCATTATTTTATAGATCAAAATATGCTTAGATTTTATGTTTCTTGGTTTGGCTAAATATGGTAGATTGTTTTGATGATGACTTTGAGCCTATTTTGTGATAATGTTATGTTTTTTTTTTAAATTTATTTTTTAGGTTATTTTGCAATATTAATAAACATAGGTACTAAATTTCAAAATGTGTAAAATTTTTTGGAATATTTTTTGGGCTTGATCGAAAGTTTCATAAGCCATGAAAAATTGATTCATGTGTTTCTAAACATGTTTTAGGTATTTTCTATACTTCAGGGGTCATTTTACAATTTCGTAAAGTTTAGGGACTAGTGTGGAAAAATAAAAAATTTTTATTTATTGTCAAAGGTGTTTGATTGAACCTTCATAGGAATGTTTTCGATGATTTACATACTGATTTTTACATGATTAATCATATTTTATGATGATTTATTATGTTTTTTATGTATGGACTTAAAAATAATTTTACGAAGTTTAAGGGCCATTTTGTAAATTTTAGAAATATTTTTTAGCGCCGAGATGTTTGGCCGAATCCTTGTTGGTATTTTGCTTTATTTTTCATATATATTTGCATGTGATTTTTATGATTTTTTAGGTTATTTTATTATGTATGGACTAAAATAAAAATTTTAAAAAGTGTAAGGACTAAATAGAAAATTTTCATATTTAGGGCGCAAAATGGAAATTTTACCAATTTTAAAGATTTCAATTATTTTTATGGCCTTCCGTTGGGATAGAGAAAGTTTTAAAACTTTTCGTATTTGTTCGGTCTTTCAAACGATACAAAATGTAATTTTAAAAAATTTAAGGGCATTTTGGTAAATTTTACTCATCGAGACATTTTTACACTAAAGGTGAGCATTTTAAGATTGGTTTAGTGTTCTACGATCATTTTAAGGTCCACTAGGGTTATCGAGATACTTTCATGTTGAAGGTATACCCTAAGGGCATTTTTGGTAATTTTGGTCACCATGATGCTTTTACACCAAAGGTGAATATTTAGGATTGGTTTAGCCTCCCAAAGTCATTTTAAGGTCCATTAGGGTTACCGAGATACTTTCAAGTCAAAGGTATACCTTAAGGGCATTTCGATAATTTTTCATTGTGAGACTTTTTATGTTGAAGGTGAATATTTTAGGATTGGTTTAGCCTTCCAAGGTCATTTTAAGGTCTATTAGGGTTACTAAAATACTTTCACGTCAAAGTTATACTCTAATGGTATTTTCGTAATTTTTATCCGAGATGCTTTTATGCCAAAAGTGAATGTTTTAGGATTGGTTTAGCCTTCCAAGGTCATTTTAAGGTCCATTAGGGTTACCAGGATATTTTCACATTAAAGGTATACTCTAAGGGCATCTTGGTAATTTTGCTCACCAAGATGCTTTTACGTCAAAGGTGAATATTTAGGATTGGTTTAGCCTACCAAGGTCATTTTAAGGTCTATTAGGGTTACCGGGGTACTTTCACATCGAAGGTATACCATATGGGCATTTCGGTAATTTTTTTCATTGGGATGCTTTTATGCTAAAGGTGAATATTTTAGGATTGGTTTAGTCTTTCAAGGTCGTATTAAGGTGAATTAGGGTTACCGACATACTTTCATGTCAAAAGTATACTCTAGGGGCATCTTGGTAATTTTGTTAACCGAGACGTTTTATGCTAAAGGTGAGTATTTTAGGATTGGTTTAGTGTTCTATGGTCATTTTAAGGTCAATTAGGGTTATCGAGATATTTTCACATCGAAGGTATACCTTAAGGGCATTTTGGTAATTTTTTCACCAGATGCATTTACGTCAAAGGTGAATATTTAGGATTGGTTTAGCCTTCCAAGGTCATTTTAAGGTCCATTACAGTTACCATGATACTTTTACGTCGAAGGTATACCCTTGAGGCATTTTGGTAATTTTGCTCACTTGGACGCTTTTACGCCAAAGGTGAATATTTAGGGTGGGTTTAGCCTCCTAAGGTTTTTTTAAGGTCTATTAGGGTTACTGAGATACTTTCATGTCGAAGGTAAACCCTAAGGTAATTTTTTTACCGAGATGTTTTTATGCCAAAGGTGAATATTTTAGGATTGGCTTAGCCTTGCAAGGTTATTTTAAGGTGCATTAGGGTTACCGAGATACTTTCACATCGAACGTATACCCTAGGGACATTTTGATAATTTTGCTTACCAAGATGCTTTTACGCGAAAGCTGAATATTAAGATCGGTTTAGCCTTCAAAGGTTATTTTAAGGTGTATTAGGGTTATCGGGATACTTTCACAACAAAGGTATACCCGAGGGGCATTTTAGTAATTTTTTTCATCGGGATGCTTGTATGCCGAAAGTGAATTTTTAGGATTAGTTTAGCCTTCCTAGATCATTTTAAGGTCCATTAGGGTTCCCGAGATACTTTCATATATAAGGTATACTTTAAGAGCATTTTCATATTTTTCTTTGAGTTTAGTTTTAGATAAGCGTTAGGATGCTTTTAGGCCGAAAGTGCATATTTAGGATAGGTTCGCCCTTTTTTCAATCATTTTTTAGTCTTTTAGGGGTTACCGAGGTACTTTCAAGTAAAAGGAATACCTTAGGGGTATTTTCATAATTTTTTATTTAAACCATATCCTAAATGAGTACTAGGATACTTTCACGTCGAAAGTACACAGTAAGAATATGTTCATCATATTAGGTCATTTTTAGGTCATACAGTCCGTAGTTTTTAATAATAAAATTATTTTTATAAAAAAGCAATGTCTCCTAATTAAATTAATACATAGGATTCCAACCAGAATATGTGAGGAATTTTATGGATTATTTTAATAGCGAGATATCCTTTCTAAATAGGAAGTCAAAATTTTTCAATTTCAAAAATATAAAACCTTTCATATTTCGCATAGTTCTCTAGCGGGATATGATAGAGAATTCATGTCCACTTGGTTCCTCGAGAGGGTATGAATACTTTTGTGATTTCCAAAAGCATTAAAACTTGACTTTCTCAGAATAATAAATTTCTATAATAAAATATTATGAGAATTATAATTAAATATCAAATATTGGAACCCAATAAAAATCAAAATCTAAGTTAACATGCTATTAATGAGGTACCGATTATCGGGCATCACGAGAAGGTCGATCCTTACTTGTGATTGTAACCGACTCCTGGAATCTTTTAAGTGATTTTTGGTATGAGCGCAGACCTTGGAGTTTGTTTTCAAGGGTTTCGTAACCCTTGAAAATATAAGCTCCAGTAGGTTTCCAATCTCACCTAGCTAAAATAAGATTAGTGGTGACTCCAAAATAAACGGTCATTTCGTAATGATTATTAAGAGAAGTCAAGTGAGTAATTCATCTCGACAATTCAATCCCCAAGTACGAAAAATAATATTAATGAAGATATGAACCCCTAAAAATAAAAAGAAATAATTATATATAGATATTTATATAAAAACAATGGATACATTTGCCATTTTAAGTCAGGCTGGTCAGGATTCGTATGAGGGCCATGTTGCGACAGCTTGGTGACTCCATTGGGGATAGCTAGAGAGTCAGGCTTAAAATTAATTATGTGTTAACTAAATTTTGATTAATTTGGTTTCAACCAATATTTAACTATAATTCTCGATATTTTCAAAATAAATTTTTTTCATTGTATTTTTGACTTATAATTTTCAGTATATATTCTTCATATTTTTCACTAACCATTTTGTTTCCTTTGCAGCATTATTTTTTAAGGGAATTTAGGATAGGGGTTTTTACTATTTTTTAAAGTGTTAAGTCATAAAAGGCAAGTTTTTCCCTTGCACACACTGTGCAGATGCATATGCATTAGACTCTCTTACACACATACAGAAGGGGTATAGGTGCCCAATATTTTAGGAGAGGGTGAAGTAGCTCTACCTTCTGAGGTATTAGCCTCTGTCTAGGCCAGTGAGAAGCCTACCGGGTGTAAATTCCTACGCTTGCCCAAGGTGTTAGCCTCGTTATAGGCATGGAAGATACTACCACTTGAATTGAACCCTTTCCCACATAAACCCGCGATGGGTAAGGATTAGGGTACTTCATCAGTTCTTTCCAAAATCAGGGAACAATTCAAGAACCTATTTATATGTCTAACCCAAACCTCATGCAATGAGCTATAGGAGACTCACCTAGTTAGAACTATACCCGGTTTTAGAGGATACCAAATTAGGTACATAGGGGGGAACGCTTCTAACCCTTTACTATTATTATTTGAGTTTCTTCGTATTATTAATTATATGTTGTGTTATTATGATATATTTTACTTTTATTAATTTGTTATATTACGAAAGAGTTTTTTTTATTCTTGGCATCACATTTATATATATCCCATGGAAACTTGTAAATTCATTCATGCACCTGCAAAGTTCACATTCTTATATGTTCATGAATTCATAATTTCCATAATATATTAATTCATTTCATTTATATTTCAAGAATCAAGAGAAGGGTGATAATTCAGAGACAAAGGTCAATATGTTCATGTTCATCTAAGATGAGTTCAACCATAAAGTCCATGGAATGAAAAATTTGCTCAATAGACTAATAAAAATTGTTGAAGGTTTACATGAAAGAAAAATGATCACATACTGGAAGTATTAAATATAGGGGAAATCAAATGATTGTGAAGATAATTTTTTGGGCTACTTGCTAAATTTTGTGAATGTAGGGTTAAAAAAATGAATGAAAAAAAATGAATGATTGGGGTTCTCAAAAATCCTTTAGAAGCACAACATAGTTAGGAAAATTTAATATTTGCAAGAGCAATTCTTTTTGTTACATTGCTTTTGAATTTTGTAAATATGACTACGTATGACCACAATCAGTGGATAAGGTAGAGAATTTGGTAAGTGGTACAATGCTATTGAGTCATAACTTAAATTCCTCAGATTCTTGCTTCTACAATAATCTTTATGTCTGTTGAATCATGTCTCATTCACTCATTATATATTTATTCATTCATTTTGTTCATTCGTACATTTTTTTCATTATTGACATACATACATGGATAATAATAAAGATAAATGTTGACAACATAAATGTATTCATGCATACTGATTTAAGTTCCTTCTTCATTTTGTAACACGAATCATGAAATGGAAGACATCACAAACTGCAAGCTCGATGAAATTTCTCGAAACAAGCAAGTCCTTTTGCACCCAATAAAATATTCTTTATACTTCTGCTGGGGATTTGGGGAAGTACAAGCTTAAAGACAATTCTCTAACATTTAAGATATACAGTCAGTGGACACTAATATTGGTTCCCTATCATAAGGGTAGATGTAAAAATCCTTGCATAAAAACAGAATTGGGGTCCTTAACTTTAACAAGAACGAAAGTCCTACAAAAGCAAAACCATAACTAAAAAATTGTTATTATTACAAATAGTCCTATATCATAACAACACTTCTGTCAAGGATCCGAGGAAGTGCAAGCTAAAAGGTAACCACTTTATGGTGTTCAGTATATGGAAGTCGGTCCCATAATACACATGCATGCTAACTAAGGGGTGAAAGGTAGCATATATGGGATAAGAAAGTAATTCTATCGTAGCCGTAAGACCTTAAGAAGTCAAGAAAATAAGGAAATCCATTCGAATGGTGTCCTCGACCCCAGCCTTTCATTGTTCAGCAACCTCAACAGAATCAGATGATCTCTACCATTCCAGCAAAACTTGGAAAACTCCCTACCTAAGGTGGTATAATTTGAGTGTCAGGTTGTAGCACTTTTTGTCTAAGGATTCCATCAACCGATGCATGTTGTTCAATGTGAAGATAATTTAGAGTATAGCATGGTTGATAAGAGATCACAGGCTACTGTAAATTCCAACTTGAATTACTTGGATGATTCTTTGCCATGCAATGAGCTTTTGGATTCATCTTTTCTGCTAAAGAATCTACTAAAGAATCAAGTCTCATCTGGCATGATTGAGATGACAGGAAATAACCATGCATCTTATAGAATTTTCAAGCATGAGAACTTAGAC
>JBBYHM010401627.1:2339-13181 GCA_038381775.1 Adansonia rubrostipa
TTAAAAAATGATCACTTCTTAATCCCATGCATGAAAAACAATTTGGCTTTAACTCAAAATAGCACTCATGTTTATAAAAATTAGTGGTGACATCCAAAATTTAATTCTTCGACGGTGATAGTCAAAATAAGCCTAAGTCTTTGGTCATATATCTAAAGCTTAAGATGGATGCACCCAAAGTTCAAAACTTAGGTAGTCTAAGATTTTGTATGGTTAAGTTTTTGGAGGTGACATCCAAACCTCACACCAATCTTTTTTATTTTTAGTTTTAAATTAAACTTATTTTCAAGAAATGGCTTGAGCATTAGTTCATTGCCAAGGTTTTTTTTATTTACATTGAATTTGTTTCCAAGAAATGGGCTGAGCCCTAGATCATTGTTGGAAGTCCTTTGTTTTTAAGTTGAACTCATTTTTAAAAGATGGGTTAAGCCATGAACCATTATCAAAAATTTTTTTATTTTTAAGTCAAACTTGTTTTTAAAAAATTAGTTGAAGCTTAGATCATTCCCAATGTCCTTTATTTTTGAGTTGAATTGTTTTCAAAAAATAAGCCAACCCTCGAATCACTATCGAGGTCTTTTTTTTCCTTTTTTTGAGTCTGGAATCTCCACCAAGACTTAGTTTTCAATTGGTAGAAACTATTTTTAGCAAGCATCGTGACAAAAATAAAAATTTCTCTTAAAGTAAATTTTTCCATGTCTCAAACAAATTATGTAATGGTCTTTGCATTATTCCTATTTCTCAGCAATAGCCAAAAAAAGTAGCTGTAGACGCTTAATTTTGTCTGAGACCCTTAATTGACTATATCTTGATTTTATAGGTCCACTGATACATATTAACCAAGACCCTCTTAGATGAAGCATCAATTATCATAAGGCCTAATATGTCTTAGAATGAGTTTAAAAGCTAAATTCGATAGAAGAACTAAACGTAAGCTTAATCGGATGATTCAACTGGAAAGTGTTAGGATTAGAAAACTAAACCTTAGCCATGGAAAATCTAATGGAAAGTATAAATTGACTTCTTTAGGCCCTTGGAAAAGAGAGAATGATTATTGAATACAATTGAAGTTAAAAGGTGTCTAGTTTTAAAGGTCAAACTTAAAGTCAACAAAAGATAAAGTCAAAGTCAAAGTTAAATATAAGATAAAAAGTTGAGTTTTAAATTTAAAGAGCAAGGGAACTCAAAATTCAAAATTAACTTCACCATTATGAAATTAAATATGGGGAGAAAGTCAAGGAAGTGTAATTGAGCTTAGGTTTAAATAAAAACTTCGAAAAAGAGTTGTTGGAGCTTAATCCTAAGGATCCGAGATAGAAATCCTCATTTTGGAAGAAAATTGTTGAGGACATTTTAACTCTATGAAGGACAATCTAACTGAATTGTTTGAAAAGCACACAAAGCACCAATTTGATCAAGAAAATCAATGTACAAGTTTAGTCCAAAAATGCTACCATGGTTGAATTTAACGAGTTTAATATGACATAATGTTTTGTTACAATTTTAATAATGGACAAGGGCATCATAGACTATAGTAAAATAATTTAAAGGCACTTAGAAGCTTAAAAATGACACCTTAAAAAGGTATGAAAGCATGAAAGTGTTATTCCTATAAATGCACGATTTGAAATGAAGATGTAGGCTAGTGATGTAAAAAACTATGGTAATACAAGATGACATTTTCAGATAACACCCATGGTATGTGGCATCACCCCTTGTATATAAGCATAAGGTCTTCATTTTGTTTATAACTTTTAACTTAGCCACCTTACACTTAAAAAAATAAGAGGAATTCTTACTAGGAAATTTTAAAAGATATAATTTCTTCTTCTTTATATTGTTGTTTTTTCTTTAATTTGCTTGATGTGCTTTCCTTGTGATGTTCCTACTACATCTTCAATGTTCACAAGGTAATAACATGTGTTCATGCTTTTTTCTCTATATGGTTAACTTGTATGAACGATCTTATGCATTTATTGTTTTAAACTTGATAGTGACTATTACTCTTTAGAGAATTTGGCTATAGGTTATTATAACTCATGTATTTCCTCCTTTATGCATGATTTCATGATGTTTGACACATGTTCAATCTATGTTTTGATGACTTGTATAATGCACCATGATTTAATGTTTCCTTTGTTTCCTTGATGACTTGAATTGAGTTTGCTACATGTTTGATAAAATAAGGATGAAATGTGAATTATGGAGTTAGCTATGTTCTTTCTAGTTGTTTAGCCATAGTGAAGTATATGCCATGTTTTTATGTTTTTTTTGCTTTTTAATGATATAAATTGAGTTTGCTACACATTTGGTGAAAGGAGAATGAAATTTAAAGTTGGTTATTTCCCTATGAAAGATTCAGCCATGATGTTTCCATATGGTGATCTTGCATTTTCTTTTGTGGTATTGAATGAGTTTGCTATGTGGTTAATAATATGTATATTTACCTTTGATGTCAAACATTGCATGAGGCCCTATGAACTTAGGGTTCTTAAGCCTTAGTGATGTTGGTGATTTAAGCTTCATGCTCATGTGACCACCAAGGGGTTAATCATTCTTTAGTCAAAAATGTTTTTAGTATCTCCTAGGGATATGTTAGAATTAGCTTAATTAATATGACAACCTTGGCTTATGGTTTTTATTATAATTTCACCTCATAAACTTAGGACATATTAAATTATATCATGCTTAGATGAATTATGGTTCGAGGTTACAACAAATTTATTTTAAGTTTTCTTTAAATTAATTTTAACCTTGAATACATAAGCCTTGTTGATAAGCTTTATGGACTTGTAGTTAGTGAGTAGAATGGGCATTATTAGCTACTATTTTAAAGATTATGTTAGCCCTACTAGATAGGCATTCAAATGCCTCATCAATGTTTGGAGGTACTTGGATAAGGGAAGAGACCAGGCAAAAAGGATGTGGAGCATTTTATGCTCCATAGCTTCCTTAGAAATTTCAATTCAAGTGTCTACATGGTTAGTGCATTATTTGAGTGGCAATTAAATTGCGCTCAAGATAAGTCATTGCCATATGATATTAGAGTGTTAAAAAGGTTTCTAATTATCCTTCTTATAGGTAGAAACATTTAGGTTAAACATGCATGGACAACTATTGAGAGAATGGCATTTAGATGCTAATTCCTAATTTTGAACCCTCATTTATCACTTTTAGGTCTCGTTTTTAGTATAACTTATGCCATGGTTCTTAATGACTCTACCTAACTTTAGATCCTTGCATGTGGACATTCAAATGTCTAAAAAATCAACTTTGAAAGCCTCCAGTTGGACACCATTTAGACCAAAAGTTGGGAATAATTATTTTTGTTTTACCTATTACCTAATGTGCGACAAAAAAAGGTTGCATCCATAGGCGGCCTAATTTCTAGCCAATTTCTAGTATTTTTAGGTTAAACTTCATTAGGTTAGCCTCCCAATGATATTTCATACCTTTTTTTATGCATGTTTGGATAGGTAACAAATTAGTTCTCCTTTGCTGGTAAAGTCTCCCTATGCTTAGTCATCAAAACAAGTGCAGTCCATACTTTTGGTCCACGAAATTAATTTCTTGGCATTTATATAGTATTTTTATGTTAAACTTCATTAAATTAGCTTTTAATGGTGTATCACATGCCCTTTTTCGAGCCCGTTTAGTTAGGTAATGAATTAGTTTTTTTATTGTTGTTCTCATACTTTGCATTTTGCAGTGAAATTTGGTTGCGTGAATATTTTCATTGCTTAATGATTTCTTGGGATTTTTACAATATTTTTTAAATCAAAAGTTATCAAGTTATATTTTTAACAGTGTTTTGTTTGCCTCTTTTAGAGTTTGTTTGGGTGGACAAACAATTAGGAAAGCATTTTATGTGCAAGTTTTCTCTTTTTCTTAGTAAGGTTACCATGCATAAGTTTCAAGCCACCATTCTTGGACATATTTGAATACTTTAGGGTAGGCACTATTGCATTATTATTGGATAGTCGAAAGGCATTTGAATGCTGAGTCATAGGCTAAGAATCTATTTAAGCTAAAATTTTAAATTCCTCTTAACTTTAACTTTTTTTCACCTTTTTTCTCAAAAACCTTTCTAAAATAACTTACTTTTCAAAATTTGATGGATTTTTCAACTAATTCCTACATTTTTTTATTTTTGACCATTTTTTTGAAATTTTCTACGAAAATCTTTTTTCTGACTTATTTTCAAACTTTGTTTGATTTTAGTGAAAACTTTTATGTCTTAATCACAATTTGAATCTAAACATGTCTCTAGTTGTCATTTGTTATTTCCTTAAGTGATAGAAACCTTTTATAAGCTACATTCCAAATCGACCTTATTTTATTATTCTTGCTTACGTTATGAATACGTAGATAATATATTGTGACTAATCATTTTTATGTGTCTGTGCAAATTGATAAAAAAGCATTCATGAAAATCTGATTATCGATTTTAAAAAATTAAGACAATATTTTAGATTTTGAATATTTTTTAGAGTCTTCTGTCATTCTATTGGCAAAGTTGTCGAGATTTACTCTTAATCCAAAAATAATCTTTTTAAACAACAAACCTAGAAAATAGTTTTAAACACAGGAAAAATTCTTTCTATCGAACTCCAAAGAGCATAAAAAAATTTGAATTCATAAAAATTGGGTTAATCATTTTAAATTCATTATAGCATTTTAAGGGATTTCTGGTTAAATATTGAAATTAGAACCGACAAACTCGATGTTAAATAGTACCAATTTTAAGGCATTATGGGGATGTTAATCCTTCTCTACACGTAATTGACTTTGAACCCAACTTTTCCTTGGCTTTCAATGCAAACAATAAAATAAATCCTTTTAAAATAATCTTCAAAACTTTAAAGGGATTGGTTTTAATAAGTATCAGATCAAACTTAACTCAAAAAGATTGGTTGTGACTTCAATTTTCTTATTATTTTGTAATGGCTACATAGAAAAATTGAACGAGCAATTTGCACTGATAATTCAGCCTTATTCCAAATGAGATTTTTTTTGGTGCTCTAATATCTTGAGATTCATATTCAAAATGTTACAGACACCTTAAATTAATTACTTGGGTTAAATACATAATTAATACTATAATTCACCTTGATTCTTATTTTAGTACCTAAAGAATTTTTTTCTCAAGTTGGTATTTATAATTTAAGTCTATCCAACAGATTACCCCAATGTCATATTCTATTAAACAAAAGCTAGCATGGCTTTAATGACCAATAATATTTTTCCATGTCGCCACGTGTCTACCTTTAAAGCTTAGAACGATTCGAAGGGCCTAGTCTGCTTGACTTAAAAAATAAACGATGGTTGATTATGATCAAGCCTTTGAGTTATCCTTTGATTAGGTTTTGGATTAGGCGTGATAACATGAAAGGGGTGGAGACCTTCAGGCAAATCACTCATCCAACTAGTCTTGAATTGCCACCATGAAGTAGTCATATACACAGAGTCGCCATCGATCATTTCTGGCTAATCAGGATCAGATGCCTACTAAAAATAATATTTCAAGTTATGAAACTCGAAACATCAATTTCAAGGTCTACAAAGTCTACAGATTCGTTGGTTGGGTTTGGGAGTCGGTTACGCACAAGAAAGGACTAGCATCCCTATGATGCTCGAAATCAGTACCTATTAACTATGTCTCACTTTGGTATTGGTTAAATCAGTTCCATTTAGTCTTTATTTAGATATAATCCTCTTTAATGCATGATGTTTTGGTGGAAAATGTAGGATGTTTAGTATTAGGCACTTGAGAGTTACCGACATAGAACATTTCCTTGTAAGTTTTATTGAAAAACAAATTTTAAACATGAATGCATGGTAATCACTATAAAAAGAAACGTGTTAGTAAGACAAATAAAAAACATAATAATATCATAAACAAGCAATTACAACCAAAGGAACGTAAAAAGGAGGGGCGATCAAAATGTATCTCATAATTACCTTTGATTATTAAAGAACGACAATTTTAGAGACCAGTCTGGATTTGGTGGTGAATTGGGGAACAAAGATGATTTTTATCAAAGCAGTCTGAGGCACTTAAAATAGAAAATTTTGGATTTTTTTCAAGGTAAAGCAGGGTTAGAATATCCCCTCAGAGAGGTAAGGATGAAGTATCCCTAGGGATAAAGTCAAGAAAATATTTAGGAATAAAGAGAAAAATTTTATCTTTAAAAAAAGGTGTTGGAGTATACCCTTAGAGTAGCGGGGTTGGAGTATCCCTAAAGTTAAAAAAACATTAAAAGTAATGAAAATTTTAAAATTTTCAATTAAAAATAGGGTTGGATTATCCCCTTGGAGTAATCAAGTCAGAGTATCTCCACTAGCAAAAATTTTAATATGAAATCCTATTTTTTTGTATTTTAATCTTGATCTGAGTCAAAAGGGGCTAATGTTGTGGGGGAACCGACTAGATGCATTTTGAGACATTCGAACTCCTCGAATAGAGGATATGAAAAATAAGTTGAAAATGAGGGATAGCATCATATCATCTCCATTCCTGATTTTTTTTTGGGTTTATTCGAAGACTTCAGAAGGTCATGAGGTACCATTGGAAAGCTAACTCGATAAGGTTTAACATAAAAATATTCTAAAAATCCTAGAACATCACTTCTAAACAGAATTAATTTTTAAAGTTAAATCTATCTCAACACTAGCAGTGTGTATAAGGAAAAAGGCATGATGGACTTTGGAAAGTCATTCCAAGCTTATCCAGAATCGTTAAATCATGAACAATACCTTTTCATAAAGGGAATTTTGTGAACATTTTAGGAAAATTATTTGAAAATTTTGTAAGATGGGCCAAAGTGACCAAAACAGAATGTTGTATGTTGGTTCCAGGGGTTCCAGATAGCAAAGGTTCAAAAATCATAACTCTCTCGTCTAGGATGATTCAAGGGCAAATAAGACACCATTAGAAAGGTAATTTGATGCCCTTTGAGTGAAAAATATTAGAAAAATCAAAGAAAATATATTGTGGTACAAAAATGATTTTTTAAATTCAAACTATAGTGCTGCCAGAGTAAAAGAAGGGGGACTATAATTCAATGATAGACTTGGGTCTAGGACATCTAAACATTCATGTCAAAAAGTAATATGGGCTTCATAAGTTCATTCCACAATCTCGGAGTAGTTTGGGATAATAGAATAACCTGTTGACCATGTCACTAAAGAGAACATGAGACTCAAGATCAAGGTTTAATACTAAAAATGATTTCTTTTTTTTTAAGAAAATAAAATTATTGCACCATGAATCCAGAGCAAAAATGTTGATCTACCCCCAAGATTGGAAGACCAATTTTATGAAAACATTAAGTCCATGCTATTCTTCATCTATTGGAAATGGCATGAACTTATTAACTTGGGAACTTTTTTAAAAATCAAATTTTGAGAAACAGACAAGCATTTTGATGGAGATATCATGAACAAAATATAGCAGATACAAAGATAAACATGAATTAAACATGCAAACATACAATGATGACATTTTGACATGATAATGGGTAAGATAAATGCAAGAATACAACAAATAGGGTGTATGGAGATGATATAAACTTGTTTGGACAAAGGAATGGATGTTAGAGTTGTCAAGAAAGATTTTTATTTTATGAGACTTTTTAAAACACAAAAAAATATTTGAACATACCTAAGACATGTTAAGGTGTGTCTAACGTACCCCAAGGTGGGTCCTTGTGGATCTATGGGTGCATACGACTTAAAATATTTTTTGACTTGGGAATGTCTTCTTGATCGAGACTTTTCCTTTACAACATGATGAGAATGAGAAAGTACAGATTCTCGACTTATGACAAAATGAAAGGGACCATAAGACGAATCACTCATCTTATTGGTCTCAAATAACCATCATAAAATGGCCAACGCTTAGAGTCACCACCGATCATTTTTGACTAGGCACGATTGGATGCCTATTGAAACCTATGTTTTGAGTTACAAAACTCAAAACATCAATCCCGTGGTCTATTCGTCATTTTGGTTTGAGAGTTGGTTATGCATGATGAGGTATAAACCTCTTCGCAATGCTTGAAATTGGTACCTTACTAGCTATGTCTTATCTTGATTTTGATTCTTTCGATCTTAACTCGTTATTATTTTGATATAACCTTTTTTAATGCATGAATCTTATAGAGATACAAATCTAGGTTTTAATGAAAAAGATTTAATTAGATACGCCTCAAGGAGATTGGGAATATAGAGATTTTCAATAAAATGACCTCTGGGCTTTACTTTGAAAATGGAGTGTTCCACTTTGGTCACTGGAGAGATACCCACACGGAACATTACCTTTAATTTTATTTGAAATGATTTAAAAACATGAATGCAAATAATCATTATAAATAAATCATATTAATGAGGTAACAAATGAAGCAACATAACATGTCTCATTCAATGCAATGAAAAGGAATAGAGTATTGGAATTTATCTCACAATTGTCATCTATTATTTGGGAAAAATCAAATCAATAATTTTCAAGATGCATCTGGGTTTCTTTATTAAACGAGGTTTGTTTGACATATTCATCGGAATCCATGAAGGAAAAAAATTAATTGTAGTTGAAAGATAGGGTTGGAGTATCCTTTTAAAAAGATAGTGTTGGAGTATCCCCATGGATGACAGATAATTTTGACAAAGGAAGATTTTTAGATCTTGACAATTTTGAAAAATGGGGTTGGAGTATCCCCTCAAAAGATTAGGGTTGGAGTATCCTAGTGGATGACAAATCATTTTGAGAAAGAAAGATTTTTCAATCTCGACAATTTGGAAAAGCAGACTTAGAGTATCCCCAAAAGTGGCATGCCTGGCACTCTTTAGAGAAGTTAAGTTGGAAAACGTAAATTGACAAAACTTTGTGATTTAAAAAACGAGTGAGCATTTTGATGATTTTTGGCAAAAAAAATTATTGTGAATAAGGACGGTAAAATGTAAAGTATGTTTATGCCTTGATACGAGCTTGTGGGAGGTCAAAGCATGTTCTCAAGGCTGATCATGGTGCTATGGTGACATTCGAATGTCTCAAAATGAAGCTCAAGGAAACAACTTAATTTTGACCATAATCAAAAACAGGGTAGCATCGCGCTATCCCGCTTCCCAAATGTATTCTAAATTGGTTTGAAGGCTTTAAAGGGTGGACAAGACACTGTTAGAAAGGAAACTTGATGAGGGTCAATCTAAAAGTGTTCTCAATATCCCAAAAGGTCACTTTCCATGGAAATAAATTTTCAAGTTTGGATTGATTATGCTGCTGGCTGAGCATATGAGGAACAAGGTATGTCAAAATTTAAAAAATCACCCCGGACTCATTTGGTATCGAAAAATTGCGAGCGATACCTTTTTGAAATGGAATTTCATGAATCTTTTAGGAAAAATGTTTAAAAATTTTGGAAAAATCATTTAGTGGGCCTGAACACCCAACTAGAATACATGTTTGGATTCCAAAGGTTCTAGACAGTTTAGATTTGAAAAATCATAACTCTCTCATTCGAAATGACCCGGGGGTGAATAAGACATCATTTTAAAGATAATTTGACACACTTTGGGAGGAAAATATCGTTTAGGATTTTAAAGTGATTTTTTAATTTGCAATAGTTATGCTGCCGGTAGGGGACAAAGCAAAACATGGGATATTTCTTATTTTCTTTATGTTTAGGGGTCCAAACTCGAGTCATTGACATTCGAACATCCATAACTAAAGGGAAAGAGTGGCATGAGCATCACAAACTCATTTGCATAGCCCCGAAGTAATTTGGGATGATGACACAGCCCATTGATCATACCACTCAAGGTATTGACTCAAAAACAAGGCATAAACATTTCAGGAATGAGTGTAAGGTCATTTTCATTGTAAAATTAGAAGATTTGAGTTTGTTTAACCAAGATTCCAAATCTAAAAAACTTAATTTTCCCCAATATATTTTCCTAACTTTAAGGAAAATGCTAAATCCATGCTAATTCTCATTTGTTGAGGTTAACATGCTTGGCTTGGGGAGGTTTTGAAAATCAATTTTTGACTACCATCAAACATAAATTTTGATAAGGGGAAGACAACAAACATACAAGGGGATAACATATAACATGAATGGGGATGCTAACTTTACCAACGGTCTAGACAAAAGAAATATTATGCATTTTGATAAGAAAATGTTATAGAAGCAGAAAATGATAATGATTCATGACAAGATGCAAGCAGATGTATAAATATGCTTGAAATATGTTAGGCTAATGTTTCATACATGGATTAAGGATAACAAGATGCATGGATATGGCACAAAATGCATGAGCAAGAGATATCAAAATAATAAGGATAAAATAGGGCATTTTGCACATAAAAGGGGCATTAAGGCATCCAAATCCTAAACTACCACAACCAAAGGCCATAATAATGTATGAAAATCCTAAGAGGGTGATAGAGACATGGAGAGCTCACTAAGATGATGAAGGTGTTGAAAACCAGAAAATGAAAGTGATAAAGTGAGAAGTTATACCAACAAAACTTTGTTTTTTGACCAAATAATTAGAGCAATAAAGGTGGCTTGAATTTTCCCCTTTTCCTTACTGTTAACAAATAAAAAAAAGAGAGAAATAATGAGGTTTTGGTTCTAGTGTGGATGAAGGTGAATTTTGGAGTGTGTAATAGTTGGGAATAAGTATTTTAGTGCTATTTTTGGGTGGTGAGTTAAGAGCTACAGGATTTGGTTTTCTTGGTGTAGAAATGTTTTTTGGAAGCTAAAAATAAGCTGGAATCTAACCTTTTTTAGTTAAGATAGAAGTGGCCTATTTATACCAGTATTTTAGAGCCAATTTAGAGGT
>JBBYHM010401647.1:0-13180 GCA_038381775.1 Adansonia rubrostipa
GAATTTAGATTCTCTATTTAAGCATATAAAGGCTGATTTAGGCATACAAGAAAGCAAATTCCAAGCTTAATGCCACACAGTTTGCTAGGCTAAAGTCTTAGCCAGTGGCAGTTGATATCAAAGCTAGAGGTTTGTGAAGGTATTAATTGTAAAGATTGGACCGTAGGTGAAAAAATAAGTGCTTTAGTTGACATAGGAGCATCAAATTTGTTCATATCCAATGAGGTTGCCAAAAATCTTGATCTCAAAGTTGGGAAGACAATCGGGTGGAATAAGATAGTCAACTCAAAAAGGGTCCCAACCTTAGGTGTCACAAAAAGAGTGAACCTATAACTTGAAGACTAGAAAGGCAAGGAAACTATCAAGGTAATACCATTTGATGACTGTGACTATGTGGCTGGCTTAAATTTATTTGACCAAATTAATGCTCTCTTTGTACCATTTACTAATCACATATGTATCTTGAATGCTAGCTACTAGTGCATTATGCCATGAATCAAGAGATAAATGTTAAAGCCAAGGTGTTGTCTACAATCTAGCTTGCAAGGGGCTGCATAGAGAATAAGTTACCTACTTGGCAACCCTAAAGTTCGATTAGCCTTAGAAACCCATGGATAAGACTCCCTTGGAGGTGCTGCAGGTGTTGTAGTCTTTACATGATGTGATTCCTAAAGAGTTGCCAAAAAAGCTATCACCTAAGAAAAAGGTGGATCATAAGATTAAGCTAGTGCCCAATGTTGAACCACCATCTAAGGCCTCATATTGAATGTCACCACCAGATTTAAAAGAGTTACAAAGATAGTTGAAGGAGCTTTTGGATGCCAAGTACATTAAACCATTTAAACCCCTATTTGGTACATTGATTTTATTGCAGTGAAAGTATGAGGGTCTTTGAGGTTGTGCATAAACTACTAGACACTCAACAAACTCACTATAATAAACAAGTACCTAATCCTATTCATTGCAAACTTATTTGACTAGCTTAAAGATATAAGATGGTTCATTAAGCTTGACTTAAAATCAAGGTACTACCAAATAAGAATAACTAAGGGAGATAGGCCAAAGACAACATGTTTGACGCGTTGTGACTCGTATGAGTTCTTATTGATGCCTTTATGTTTGACTAAAGCTCTAACCACCTTTTACACTCTAATGAACAAGATACTTCAACTTTTCCTAGATCATTTAATGGTTGTTTGCTTTGATAATATTTTGATTTATAATAAATCGCTTAAGGAGCATTGGGGCACTTAAGAAAGCTTGCACAAGAATGAGCTCTATGTAAAACAAGAAAAGTGTTCATTTGCCTAATACAAAGTGTCATTCCTTAGCCACATTGTAGGAAGTAGCAAGATCTAGATGGATGGAATAAGGTTTGAGCCATATTTGATTGGAGCCACCAACTGAGGTAACAAAGGTGTAGTCGTTCCTTAGGTTGGCAAACTACTATAGATGCTTTTTCAAAGGCTACTCCAGCATCACCACACCATTGACAAACTTACTTAAGAAGGGGAAAATATGGGATTAGAGCCTTGAGTGCTAACATGCCTTTGACCAAAGTATGCCATGATGAAGAAACCCACACTTGCATTGCCAGATCATACTAAATCATATAAGGTTCATACAGATGTAGTAGACTTTATGATTAAAGGAATGCTGATGCAAGATAGACATCAAGTGACATTAAAGAGTCTTAAGCTCAATGAAACTGAAAGGTAGTATACAATCCAAGAATAGGAGTTGACCCTAGTGGTGCATTGCTTGTGCATATTAAGGCATTACCTGTTAGGGCCTAAGTTCATTGTCCTTACCGATAATGTTGTAACAATTATTTTCTAAATAAGAAAAGTTGTCTCCCAGAGAGACATGTTGGTAGGTTTTCTTGGCAGAGTTTGATTTTACCATGGAGTACAAGCTAGGGAAAGGTAATGCTGTGGTTAATGCATTAAGTTAAAAGGTAGATTTTGCAGTCATTAGTCATCCTAAAAGTTCACTATTGAAGTGCATCAAAAAAAGGTTGTCCTATAATCCCACAACTAAAACCCTTATAGAAAATGCCAAGGAAGGAAAGACTAGGTGGTTTTGGGTTAAGGGAATCTTGCTCTACACAAAAAGACACCATCTTTATATGCCTCAGTGCAAGATGCTACGAAGGGAGATCATGCAGGAGTGCCACGATTTGAGATGGGCTGGTCACCTCAATATGCATTGTACCTTAGCACTCTTGGAGGGCCGTTATCAATGGCCATACATAGGAAATGATGTTGAAGTGTATGTGAAATCTTACCTTGTACGTCAACGAGAGAAGGTTGAGTAGAGAACACCAACTAGACTATTGCAGCCATTGTCTATACCAAAGCAACCATAGGATAGTGTCTCTATGGATTTCATGTTAGACTACCTAAGGTGGATGGGTTTGAGAACATTATGGTAGTGGTGGATAAATTTCTAAGTATGGTACTTTTATTCTTGCAACCACTGACTGCCCTATAGAGCAAGTGACCTAATTGTTCCTAAAATGCATGATGTAGTATTGGGGAGTGCCACAAACCATAGTTACTGATCAAGATGGGCGATTAATGGGACAGTTCTAGATAGAGTTGTTCAAGTTATTAAAGTTAAACTTAAACTTCTCCACTAGTGTGCATCCCCAAATAGATGGGCAGGTCGAGAGAGTCAATGCTTTATTAGAGGTATATCTCAAGCACTACGTGAATGCCATGTAGCGTGACTGGCTAAAGTTGTTGGATGTGGCCTAGTTTTCTTATAACTTATAGTAAAGTAAGGCCACAAATCAAAGTCCATTCAAGATAATGATAGGGCGACAGTCTCTCACACATAGTGCTATTCTAACATGTTATAAAAGACTAAATCCAGCAACTTACAAGTTTTCCAAGGCTTTACAAAAGAAAATTGACTTAGCTGGGATTGTCTATGCAAGGCAGGAAAGTGCACCAAGAAATAAGTAGATAAAAAAGGAAAGGATATATAGTTTCAAGTTGGAGCCATAGTCCTTGTCAAACTACGCTTAGTGCTATACATCCCAAGCATGCACAAAAGGCTTGTGTTGAGATGTGAGGGCCTTTTTAGAGTTCTAAAAGGAGTAGGCAAGGTGGCTTACAAGCTTAAGTTACTGTTAAAGCTTAAGGTACACCTAGTTTTCCATGTTAGCAGGCTTAAGGTATTCCATAAGGATCAAGAGGATCCAAACTGAGGTAAGTCATAGTGCACACTGGTAGGAATGAAGGCCTTTTACAATGAAGATGTATAATGTATTTTTGTAGATCAAATGGTATGGCAAAAGAGTCACAAGCCAAGGCATGAATACTTTGTCTGGTGGAAAGGACTAGCCCATCATAAGGCAAATTGAGAATTAGCTGAGGTATTATGGTAGTTCTAGGTAAGATTGAGTGATTCCATTTGAAAGACACAATGAGGGCATTGTGGGAACAAGTAGAGAGAATGTCACAGTGGCACTAATCAAGCCAAACCTAAAGACATAAGTTACATGGAACAACTTAACCCACTAGAATAGGCCCAACCCCTGAAGAATTCTAGAAGGCCTAATTTCTTAAAGACATAAGTTACATGGAATAACTTGGCCTATCAAAATAGGCCCAATCCTTTGAGAATTTTAGAAGACCTAATTTCTAGAAGCTTGGAGATTCAATTAAAAACAACTACTCCATCTTATTTAAAACTAGATAGACATAAAGTTAATAAAGTTTAAATTTATTTGGGATTTTAGATTTTGTAGATAAGTACCGTCCATTAGATTTAATTTGAGCCATTGATGTATGGGGAATTCAACTATACATAGAGGTTTTCCCATCCTCATTTGTATCATTAAACACTTGAGAAATACATTTAACCATTCCTCTGTATTCTTTTTGTATTGTTTTTCATTTCTGCATTTTTCTCATAAGCTTTCTTATTTCAGTGCCTTTATAGAATTTATATTCTCTCTTTGAGTGTTTAAAAGCTAACTTAGGCATACAAGGAATCAAATTCCAAGCCAAGTCCTTGCAGTTTGCTAGGTTAAAGTCCAAGCCTAGGATAGATCAAATAAAAAAGGGAAAGTCTTTAAGCATAAAAGTGAATGCACCGCACATTCCATTAGGCAAGCCTTATGGGAAAAAGGTAATAGCCTTATGGCAAATGGTATTAGAGGAATCCTTAGCCATCTAATTTCACGTCGAGCACCCCAACGGGTGGGGTAGGCAGGGTAAACCAACTGTGACTCCATGCCAAACATGCTTGGGGTAGGGTAGGTAAAAATTCTAGAGAAGCTCATGACGAAGGCATCATGAGATTGGATGGGGTAGAATGTAATGCCAATTGATCCAAAGAAGTAGGCGAGGTGCATTAATCCTATATCAAATAAGAAATGAAAGGTTTTTAGGCAGGCTAGTGTGCTGCATATCCCATCAGGCATATCCCTTGGGAAAAAGGTAATGCCCCTATGACACTTACATGTAGTAAACTTTAAAATTTTCATTTAAGATTCAAACATCCATATGTTAGAAGGTTACCTTGAATTTTAGATGTCAAAATTAAAAACAAAAGCAACCCAAAGAATCTTAATGAAATCAGCAATGGCTTCCTAAAGAGTTCATTAAGACCACAAATAGCATACTTGTCCTACCTCTAATGATTATCCACATAGGTGGCTATTGAAAACTTCTTGAGGCTTGGTGGTTGTCTAGTGCTAGCTAGAAGTCTTATCAACCCTTAACCAAAAGATAATCTTTCTTGTTTTCCAATCAAGAACTAAAAAACTATTGAAGGTTACAGGTTGTGGAAAACAAGAACAAGAATAGAGGAGTATGTGGCGGTAAGAGAGAGAAAAATCTTAAGATATTTTGTAAACCTTACAAATTTTTTTGTCAAATTAGATCAAAAGGAAAACCTTTGATTTTTCTATCCCAGTAAGTCTTTATTAATAGCTTAATCCTAGCCCTAGCTTGACTTAGGTTGGAAGAGTTAAAACTAATCAAAACTAATAAATCAAGTGAAACTCTTTTCTTTGTTTTAGCTGTTTTAATTTAGCCAACCTAGTTTCTTAAACTTTACGGTCAACCCCTCATTCCCATGCTTGGCTAAAATATCTTTCTTTATTAAGCCTTTAGATTTAGCCCAACATGCTTGGGTCATAATCCAAGCACTTAGCACAATCCAGGGTTTTAGGGAAAACATAATTTTTTATTTATCTAAATAAATAAATATCTATTTAATAAATATAATTATCAAATAATTATCAAAAATAAATAAATAAATTAGAAACATAATTTAACTGGTATATACATATCCATATGGATTTTATGAACATAAAATCTTTAATTTAGTTAAAACTATTTTTAACTTAATTTGAATATTACTTAATATTAATTATCAAATAATTAATATTAAAATAATATTTCAAGGGATTTTTGTTTGGGACATGTGATAGAAAATTTAACTTACAATCAAATCCCTAGCCCAATAAAAATCCAATTTCAACTAGGACAGGTTTATCCACCTCAATATAACTTATATTAATTTAGACATTATCTCAATAAGACAATCTTATTCTAATGTCTTAAATTAAATAACAAAATCTAGATTCCATAAATCTAGTTTTGTCTTAAATAATTGAACTTTCAATTAAGTCCTCCATTCAACTTAAATTAAACCCTAGATTTAATCCAACTGACTTACCTTATTGTGTATGATCCATTAGTTTCGTAAGATATTGGAAATGAACATAAATAATCTTATTAATTATGTTCATAGATCAAAAGCGGGATCTAGCAACCTATCATAACCACCCAAATGTTGAAGAGGTAGTGTGACCCTATAGAAACCTTTCAGTAACTAGACTATCAGTGTCATATGTTCCCTTCACCATATATCTTAGATTAAGAATGAGCATGATGCAGTGTTTACCTAAACCTTTATCCGTATTAGTTCTTATAATTCATGGTCAATGTTTAAGAATCTATAAGGAACGATTCCTTATAATTCATAATGCTTTGACCAAAGACATTAGTCCAACTAACCATAGCAAAAAACATTCAGGATATGTCTCCAATGTCACTCGAAGTGGTGAATCCTCTCTAGATGACTTATTCATCCACTACATGATTCATGCTATACCTAAAATAACCTTTGGACTTATTTGTGATGAAATCGAAGCATAACACTCTTTATATAAGATGACCCAGTATCACAAGTCAAAGCACTATTTTACACGACTAGTACATGAAAACATATTCCATAGACACTAAGTGACTTATACCCAATGGAGTTCTCGTTCAAGCCAAGTTCAATAAACTAGTTTCCATAAAACATGTATCTGTGCTAGCCTCAAGTATCTCATATACTTTAAGTTCTATGAGATCAAAGAGTTGCACGCCTCTTATGCATGAAGGCTTAGCATATACTAATCTTTGTGCACTGTCAATAACCTGTCTTGATAATACAATGACTAGGAACATTTATAGAAACACAGCTTTAATGCATAAGGATCTCATCATCATAACTGGTTTACTAACTTTGCAAGACCATTGTGTTTCAAGGGCTACATCCAATTAGTTTTTGCATGAGTGTTAATCACGCCATGAACATAAAGGAAAACCCATGTTACTTTAACATAGTAACGTCTATGATGTTATTTGAGCATGTATCCCATGTTCTGATCCAATTGGTTCAACATATATATCTAAAATCAGGTTGGGCTTAAGTATTGAGTCTACCTAGCCTAATACAACCAAGCCCAATGTGTGCCACCATAGATGGTGCTATCATAGGGATCTAGGTGAAACTCTTTTACCTAGTCCATTCAGAATTAGGCTCAAGCATTAACTATTTAATATCTTGGCCTAATCCAACACCAATGTGGCCTACTAGTGTTGCGCCTAACTCATATCAAGTCTAAATAGGATTTGTTCCAAACAAGGTCCATTTGCCTTAATAATTAGGGTTTTGGGGCTAACTTTTTTGTACATGCAAGAACATTTATTTTTCAATTAAATGTCTCACCTAAGTAAAATAACTGTACTTCATGTATATATTATTAAATAATTATTTAATCTACTAGAAATAATTATCTAACCCAATACTAAGATATCTATTTACATGCTTACTATTAGACATGATCTTAATAAGATATTCTTATCTTTACTACCATATTAAGACATCTCTAATTATATTTTATAAATCTAATTTATGTCTTTAATGATACTTAATTGAACTCATTCAATTAAGTCTCCGTAGTTTACCTTTTATCTAATTAGCCATACATAATTAAATCCTATGTTTAATCTAACTGATCATCTCATTGTCTGTGACCCATTAGGTTCCCAACATGTTGGCAATGAATTAATTATATTCATAGATCTAGAGCTGGATCTAGCAACCTATCATGACCACCCAAACGTTAAAGAGTTAATAAGACCTTAAAGAAACCTTTTAGTAACCAACCTTGCAGTGTGATTTGATCTTTTCACCAAATATCTCGGATATAACATGAGCATAGTGCAGTGTCTACTCATGTATCAGTCCATATAAGTTCATGCAGCATATGGTTAACCTCAAAGAATTTGGAGAAACCATTTCTCCTAAATTCATTGTGCATTGGCCAATAACTTTATCAAGTTAACCAAAGCCAAAAACAAATGAGATATGTCTCTGATGTTATTTGAAATGGTGAATCCTCTCTAGATCACTCATCTACATTCGTATGCTTCATGTGTCAAACCTAAAACCACTGTACCATAGGTATCCATCTAATGTGGACTCATCCGTGATGATATCTAAGTATAAAACTCTTGAAGGAAAAACATAACATATTACATAGTGAAATTCTGAATTTTTTAAATTATATCATACTAGATCATGTTGTCATATATATTAAAACGCCATAATCAATTACCTAAGTTATAGGTCTAGAAGTCCCATCCAAGATTTCCTATAGATTATGTGAAAGCTTTAACCGACTAGCCTTCTCCATTATTCTCTAATTCTTTAACCGACTAGCCTTCCTAGAGCTAATCTATGTGTGGGCAATCTTTGTCTCGATCAAATTCGGATTCATACAAATTGATTTTTCTTCAAGTCTATCTTGTGCCAGTAGGTTTAAAACCCTGAAATGTTATGATAGAAAACCTAGGGGTGGTACAATGATCTAACTTGAACCCTAGGCGATTGCCTCTTGTTTATATCAGGTAACAAGGTGACCCTATTTTTAATTTAATTAAAATAATTATTTTACTACCTCCTTAAAACACTAATAAGGAGCTAACCCAAGTCTGGGTATAAGCTTCAAATTTGGCCAAGCCCTAATGTCTCCATGTATTATTTTGCCCAATATATTTTAAGGAGTTCAGCTATTAAATCTGAATACTTAATTTAATTCTGATTAAACCGTTAATTTTATTTAACTAGATAGTTTTTCATAACTTTAATTCTAATTCAAAATAAAATCATGGCAATTTTATTCAAATATAATAATTACATAATGACTATCAAAATAAAATTAACTACAGTAAAATATTTAAGTTAGTCATAGATTAAAATAAATAAATAAAATAATTTTTCATAATTTATATAGAATATTATTCATATTTAATTCATAAATAAATATTTAAACAAGACTTTATAGATATTAAATTAATTATATAAATAATTAATTTTTCATATCTATTTAATTTAAATTAATTCCTTTATTTATCAGAAAATAAATATAGTTAATTGAAATTAATAACTCTTGCCTTAAATAAATATTTAATCAAATAAATATATATACTAAATAAATAATACCAAAAATTATTTTTCATTATTTACTAAAGAAAATTCCTATGCCTCTAAAGGGAGTGTATCTAGTGTACCATTTCACTATATTGATTATCATTCGACTTCAGGTATTTTGATCAATAACCATCCATTCAAAATTTATATTGAGCTAGTGCAGGGACCAATTGGGCATATATAATTAGGCTCAAATAATTTATGTATTAATTATTCTATACCTAAGAAATAATCACATAATTATTAATCTCAGAGTTATACCACTAAAAACCTGAGACTGCACTCTTAATTATATACCATATAACATAAGCTTTATAAATAGCCTTTTAGTCCAATGACCTTGTCACCTATGTAACACTCTCATATGATATCAGTGATCAACTTAAGTTTAAAGTTCCAACTCTTTATGTGAAAATGATTGTTCATCACATGTGACAATTTATCATTTAATAAACAAATGACCAAGGCCTCGTCCATTTTCACTATTCAATATAATGCCTTTTAAAAGGATAACATTAACTCCTTATAGGAGCTATGATTATGTATCTATAAGTAAAAAGCTCTCATCGAATATAAATCATAAAATGAATGAAATAATATAGTAACTTCCTACTTCGAGATGCTTTAGCCTTTGGAATGTTAGAGCATACAAGTTATACACATAGAGTTATACAATGAACGTCAAAAATGAACTAAACCAAGTAAACTGACTTGTTAATGGATTAATTGCACTTTGGGCTTGTCCGATATATCACTACACCTAGGCAATATTTTTACATCTCTACTAAGGATTCAGCCCACTCTAGATAGCTAAGACAAGCTATCTCCCCAATTGGATTTAAATAACATAATAGTCTTATCATGAGTTAATTGCTCATATTAACCCTACAGGCTACAGATTATGAATTTGGACTACTTAGCTTAGAATGTTGTCTTCTTGCATATAAAGTCCTTTATATGCAATATTCTAATGGTATAAACACAAGTAGTCAGTGAGCCATATTTACTTACATTTACTTTAACATGTAAATTAAACAGGGACGGAATAGCAGTGATGTAATGAAAAACTCATATATATAAAATGAATAACCAGTTCAAACTAAAGAAATACATCATAATGTCTTTTATCCTTAGGACATTCCAAACAACTCCTCATACAAGATGACTTGGTATCATAAGTCAAAGGACTAGTTACATGATTAGCATATGAGATCATTTCCATAGACAACTGAGTGACAATAACAAATAAAGTTCTCACACAGTCCATGTTCAGTGAACTTATTTCCATAAAACAAGCGCTCATATGTGATCCCAAGTATTCCATATACTTAAAACCATGAGATCAGTTATTTACTTCATAAGGTAGAAGGCATAAGATGTGCTAGTCCTTAAGCATTGCTAATGCCCCATCTTAGCAGTACAATGGCTAGGAATAGTCTGAGGAATATGACTTTGACGCATAAGGATTTTATAATAGTAACCATTATAATTCCTTTGCAAGGTCAAATATGCTTCATGGGCTTTATCCAATTAGTAGTTCATGACTTTCAGTCATGCTACTAACATAAAGAAAAACCTTGTATCACTAAACTAAGTGATTAGTCTCCATTATTAACTGATATATGCCTTATCCAAACTGATTGGCTCTAGGGCATATACTAATAATGGCTTGATCCAATCTTGAATAGACTAGGTAAAGAGTTTTTCCTAAACAGAAAAGTTTGATTTTGATCAAACTCCCCTCTTTAGACATACACTAATAGGTAGTGACCATAATGTTTGTTGGTAAGAAGGTTCGTTTCATTGTTACCTTAATTTTTTTTAAGAAAAAAAACCTAAAACCCTAATTCAGTGAACCCTTAAAAACCTTAGATTGCTAAAACCCTAATAAGTTGCCAAACCTTGCCATTGTTCTTCCTCCATTCTTGTTTTTTATTCTTGATAATCAAGAAACATTCTTGATTTGTTCTTGACAATAAACTAGCATCTATTCCTCTTATTTAAGATCCTGAGATTTTTTAGACATCATTAGAGAAACCTCAGACCTTGAGAAGGTCTCTGTTCTTATTTATGTAGATTACTTTTGAAGGCATTCACTTGAAACACTCATGATCTTAGAGGATCTTTTTTGCAAGAATCATTCCATCAAAGTTAGAGTCTTTGAGAAGGTATGATCTCGATTCTTAAAGAATATAGTTATTGGACATCTTTTAATCATATGTAGCACAATACAAAGATCTTGAAAGCATCTGTTTGTTTCTTGTAATTTATATTCCACTACACAAAGTTTTATTCAATAAAGATGTAACTTTTATTATGTATGAAGTCAGATGTGGGAATACAATTCCTTTATAATGGACTCCAAAAGATTTTAGGTATGAAATTTTACTTAAACTCATATGATATTTGAAAACCTAGAAACTAGTATTTGAACAACTCAGAGCAAATCTAGGCAACTTTAACTCAAGATAAAAGTTTTTCAATGCCATGGGTAAGGTATTTGGATACCATTTGTTTTACTAAAACATTAAGTTAAGAACTATGTTCGAAAAAACCATTTTTTAAGAAAGAAAACCCAATGGTATAAGCTGGATTTATATTTTTAAAAGAAATTAATTGAGTTCAATCAACATAACTTTTCAAACACCAATCATCACAAATTTATTTCCTTTTATCTCTTAGTTAGTACTAGGCTAAGACACAAAATCAACATTAAAAATATTTTTTTAAAAAATAAAGCTTGGCTAAGGTCAGAATAAAATCTTTAAAGAACTTTTTTTTTCATTTTTTACATTGTTTTAACCATGGAGAGAAAAGCAAACATAAAAAAAATTCCTTCTTTGACATGGTTTTGGCCAAAGAAGAAAAAAACATAGCAAAATTTCTTTTTCTCTTAAATAGATTCTGCCAAGTTAAAAGTTTATGGAAAACATTTTTATTTTTTCTTTTTTAAGAAAAAAAAAGCATGAGAAGACATTTTTAACCCATACTTTTAATCCTATCTTTGGACTTTTATATACTCAAAACTTAGTTTTATATTTTGAAAAATAACTTTGGCTATGATTTATAGCCTAAGTTGAATCAAGACTAATCTAGGATAAGTTTTTTTAAAAAAAATTAAGCGGTATAGTGGTTGGTTCAAAGGGTTGCCTATTGAACAATCTAACTCAACCAATCGCATAAGACCAATATAATCTACAATCCTCAAGTGATAAGTTCATAAATCACACATTTTATACACTTTCAATTCTTAGTTTTTGTTATTATTTCTATCTTTGTTTTGGTTACTTATGTTTGGTTTTCAATTTCATATTTATTTTAAAGAATGAAGTAAAAACACATTATTGAGGATGTTAATGAGTTATAATATCACAATCACAAGATGAAACAATGTATTGAAGTCAAAAAGATCAAATTCTTTAGTGAAAGCGTGCTTCTTGTACCCCAAGTAACAAGTAGATTCTTTGAATAAGATTTGGTCAACTAATCTACTGAGAAAGTGATAGTCAAATTTCCTATTTTGAATAGAGTTCTCTAACTTTACCTAGACTTTTTTTAGACACTGTAAATAAAGACTAAACCTTGGCATTTAAGAAAGGCAAGAGGTGAATTAAGAGGAGGTTGAGAACAAAAAGAGGAGAACAAGAAGAAGACTAAGAGAAAGAAAAAGAGATTACAATCAACCATTAGAACTTAGTTTTTTTTCTTTTCTTTCTTTCTTTCTTTTCTTTTTTTTTTTTTTTTGTTCTAGCTTATTTTTTATCAATCTATTATTGAACACATCAAACTTGTGTAACTAAATATCTTTTTTAGTTAAGGTTGATTTCAAAGTCCTAAACATGACTTTGTAACATCAATTATCTATTGAAATTTCTCATATTCCTTCATAAAAATAATTTATATTCTTACCTTGATTGTTTAGGTGCACAACTAAATAGATCTTGATAATTATCTATTGCCATATTATAAATCTTTAGACATAATTGTCTGTTTTTATATATATTTATAGTAGTTTATGATCGATGATTATAGTTACAAGTTTTTATTGATTGTGAAGTGGAAAATAACCTAGGTTAAATAATCCGAGTTTAAGTGTTTATTGCTTAGATTAACCTAGCTTTCTTATCTTAGTGCTTTTATTAAATTAAATCTAGAGAGCTCATTGTCAGTGATTTGATTGTTAGAGATTAATAAAAAGCTTTTTCTAGTTAATCATAAACTATGGAAAGATTCAGGTGGCAGAACCTGCTACTATCACAGTTGTTAGTTTTTGTTAACCTTGATTTCGATTTTGATATAACAACCAACTTAGGTTAAATTAATACTTAACTTGGTATTTGTGTTTAAATTGAAAAGCATTTTGAAAAGTACTAAGTTTGTAATTTGTCAAAAA